>PITA01004102.1:0-93102 GCA_004023965.1 Spilogale gracilis | reverse complement strand
TTCCACACTCTGCTTCTAACCTTATCTTTCTTATTCCGGTATTTGTCTCAGAGACAGACAGCCCAACTTTTCATCTGGCCATTCTCGTTCAGGTTCTGTGACTCTAAGAAACCTCCTTTTGAAAAAGTCCAGCCTCGTCTGGCCCTTTACCAAGAGGACAGTCCTCCGTGGTCTCTGCTCACACTGCACACCCTAGTGTGGCTGCAGTAGAGTGCAGGGGTGGGGCCAGGGGGCTGGAGCTGGGAAGCTCTGCAGCGGGCTGGCAGAAATCTCGGGAACAGGGGCGCCTGGGTGGCTCAGTTGGTTGAGCAACTGCCTTCGGCTCAGGTCATGATTCCGGAGTCCCGGGATCGAGCCCCACATGGGTCTCCCTGCTCAGCAGAAAGCCTGCTTCTCCCTCTCTCACTCCCCCTGCTTATGTTCCCTCTCTGGCTGTGTTTCTCTCTGTCAAATAAATGAATAAAATCCTTTTAAAAAAAGAAAAAGAAGTCTCAGGAACAGCAGAAGTGGGCCATCTGGGTCCCTGCCACACCGCCCTGCCGGAGAGCAGCAGTAATAAGCAGGGGTTTGCCCGGTAGCCGGCCCTATGTCAGGAGCTTCACATGCGGCATCTCCTTTCTCCCTCTGACAGTGCATTTGTCAGATGAGGAAAATGCGCCTCCCAGAAGGGAAGTCACTCACGAATGTTCATCTCCTTCCTTTGCTGGGAATAAACAGGTCGGAAGACAGGGACCAGGCCAGGTCCCGGTTTAGGAAAACGTGCTGAATCGCTGTGAATACTGAACGGGGTCTCTCTGGTCTAAGACCAGGGCTCTCAAGCCTGCCCTAGACTCTCTTCTCTGAGGCCAACAGCCCCGGTGGCTCTCTAAAATATCTTCTTGCAAAGAGTGACTCTGTCCCTGCCATCCAGGGGCCCCTTAGATATGCTCAGAAATCTGAGTTTGTTTAAAGTTTCAATCCTGTCCCACTCATTAGGTAAAATACCTTACATGTTTGCAGGCCCCTTTGGGCAGTAAAATTATTGTTTGTTTCTCCAAAACAGCCCCTCTTGCCACTTTTGGTTACACTGCACAACATCTGGCATAGAGCTCCATGGCTCGGGCCCAACTTGCCCCAGAGAGGCAGAATGCTATAATAAATGTCTAAGGGCATGGATCTGGGAGCCTGATAATTTGGGTTTGAATCCCAGCTGTGTGGATTTCCAAGCTGTGTGATCTTGGGCAGGTTTATTAACCTCTCTGTTCTAACTTCCTATCTCTAAAATGCAGCTAATAATAGTAACTCATAAGTTACTGAAGGATTAAATGGCTTAACATATGAAGCATTTACAGCAGTATCCGAGCACATATAAGGACAGATATCAATCTTTGTCATTATTATGGCACAGACCCTGACTGAATGGGTATGTTTGAAAGGAAATACCCCTAGGGTCCCGACCTCCCCAACCCCAGGATCCTTGATGCCCAGGGCAGGCTGGTGGGTATGTCCCCCCATCTCTGAACTCACCGGGGTGCATCGCACGAAGCTGCCATCGGCCAGGACCAGCTCGTAGGCCGTGCAGATGTGTTGGAACAGGCCGTACTTGTGGGATGATGACTCGATGCCTGTGCCCATGATCAAGCCCCCTGCCGAGATATGCGTGTTAAATAGGCAGAGCTGTGGGGTGCAGGGTCAGGGGGGCACTTCACAGGAGCTGGGGTTGCTCACAGTACAAGGACTTTTGGGGTAGATTTCCCATTTCTGTGGATCTGGAGAGCAGGAGAGGGAAGGAGGGGCTCAGACAGAAGCCTGGTGGCTTCCCCGAGGTAGGGGGACTGGTGGGAGAGCCTGTCAAGGGTGCTCACACCCTCAGCTCTGGCCAGACCCCACCTCAATGGCTGTGTGCGTTCATCTTAAGAGGGACCTTGATAAAATGGGGTTTGGGGGTTGGCAGGAAGCTGTGTCCTGGGGGAACAGTTCCAGGAACTGGAGGTGTTTCCCCTAGAGAAGGAAAGGTGTTGGGGACCATGAGGAGAGACAGACTAGACTTATTCTGTGTGCTCCTGAAGGCAGAAATGGAGTAATGGACACACGTCACGGAGATGCAGATTCACACCAGAAAGGAGAAGGTGCTGCCTGAGATTGGAAAGGCAGGCAGCCAATGCCCTGTCTTTGGAGCTGAGCGAGCAGAGACATGACTTCTGTCACAGAGGGAACAGCGGTGGCCCCCACGCAGACAGGAGGCGGGTCATGGTGCCTCTGACCCTTGGCCTGTCTTGAGTCCTTACCCACTGTGAGGTCATCGAGCTCGGGCAACACAGGCAGCGTCCAGCCAATGGAGGTCAGCAGGGCGGTCACCTGACCCATGGTCACCAAGGGCTCCACACGGACAATCTGTTGACACAAGAGAGACCCTGGGTCACTGGGAGGCTGGCGGGGCTACTGGGGGCCTCTTCACACAGGAGTCACCCCAGATCTTCCCACACAATCACACAGGATTCCTCCACGCCCCTTGCAGCCTCTGCCTTTCACTATAGTGAGTGCAGTTTCTGGTGCTGGGCCTGCTAGTGTTTGACCTTCGCCTTCCAAATATCTTTACGCTTAATACTTAGTTGATGTCTCTTCCCGGCTACTGAAGAAATACTCCCTTATTTGAAAGAAACTGCGTATATGAAGAAGACAAAAGTCATCCATCCTACTTCTTCACGTCATCCTCACTGCCAGTGTTAGTGCTGGGGTGCCCTTACATTTGGGCCTTTTCTATCCATGCCTAAAATGTTATTTTGTACATTGTAATAGAACACACACACACACACACAAATGCAAGCACACATACGCATAATCTTCTGTTTTCCTTTTTACAATTTAACGCCATGGCCATCATCCCTTGCCATGGAACGTTCTTGGAAGCCACAACTTTTAATGGACACATCCATATGCCAACACGTGGACTTCCGGTCCCGACAACATGGACCGATGGGGATCCCATTTCCCCTGCTGCCCGAAAGCAAGAAACTGACAAAATGAAACTAGAGTTTTCGCCACATTGGGCATCAGGCAATGAAGTTAATGACCGCTGAGAGACAGGAAATAAATGAAGGGAGCTCTGTGAGTTGCCCAGGCTGATTCCCTGGAGTCAGGCCGTGCAGGGAGGGGAAAGGCAGGGGGGCCCAGTGGGCTCTGCGCAGAGTGCTGCAGAAGACCACGGTGAACAGAGTTTGCAGGACAGAGCACCGGAGAGGAGGGCCTGGCACAGAGAGAAGACTCTGAAGAACTGAGAAGGATGCCCACCGAGCACTCAGCGGACAGTGTGTACACATACGGAAGTTACCTGGGGCCGAGGCCAGGGAAAGTGGCCCCGGAAAGGGTAATGGGGAACAGGACCAGGGGCTCACCCAGGGAAGGAAAGAGTATCTGTTCTCACAAGCTAGACTGGAAAACCTCTTGGTTCACAAGGCAGTGGGTGAAGTATGATCTTGCCTTGGCAATGGGGGATAACTACCTCTAGATTACACGCTGCTCTGACGTCACCTGAAAAATCAAGACCCAACAGGATTAGACTATTTCCCAGTAACATAGCCATCTCCCAGAACAAAGCTCAAGATTTATATGAATACAGGGTGGCTCAGGCATTAAGTGTCTGCCTTCGGTTCAGGTCATGATCTTGGAGTCTTGGGATCGAGCCCTGCATTGGGCTCCCTGTTCAGTGGGAAGCCTGCTTCTCCCTCTCTCACTCCCCTTCTTGTGTTCCCTCTCTCCCTGTGTCTCTCTCTGTCAAATAAATGAATAAAATCTCAAAAAGAAAAAAAAAAGATTTATAGGAGTACAAAAATATCCAGCACTCAACAAGATAAAATTCACAATGTCTAGAATTCAATCACAATTTCCCAGGTATGCAAGAGGGCAGGAAGAGCTGACTCCTTAGGGAGGAAGATCAACTGTTTTGATAAAATAGGCCCAGATTTGACAGAGGTATTGAAATTAGCCAATAAGAACAGTAAAATAATCAGTATAAACCAGTAGTCATATGCTTGTATTCCCGATATTCAACAAGCTGAGTGGAGACATTTAAAAAGACTGTAAAAAGATCCTAATCAAACTTCCACAAATAAAAACAGTGTCTGAGATGAAAGACACACTGGCTGGGATCAGCCTTTCAGGAGGAAAGAGCAGGGCGCTCCAGCACACGGCAATCAAAATTCTCCAAAAGGAGACACACAGAGAAAGAAAAAATATTAACAGATTTTACAGGCTGTCAGTGGTCTGAGCTGTGGAACAACTCCAAGAGGTCTCTTATCTGTGCAATAGTCCTCAAAGAAGAGAGAGCAGGGAGTAGAAAAAATACTTGAGGGCACCTGGGTGGCTCAGTGGGTTAAAGCCTCTGCTTTAGCTCAGGTCATGATCTCAGGGTCCTGGGATCGAGGCCTGCATCAGGCTCTCTGCTCAGCAGGGAGCCTGCTTCCTCCTCTCTCTCTCTCTCTGCCTGCTTGTGATCTCTCTCTGTGTCAAATAAATAAATAAAAATCTTTAAAAAAAAAAAAAGAAAAAATACTTGAAGAAATAATGACCCCACATTTTCCAAATTCGATGAAGATTATGACTGTCAAGCACAAGAATTAAGGAAAAAATGATACCAAGGCTCATCATAATAAAATTGTTTAAAACTAATGACAACATCTTAGAAGCAGCCAAAGGGAAAGAAGGCATTTTACATACAGAGGAACAAAGGTAAGGTCTTGATCTCAGGGTCTGGCATGTTGGGCTCCCTGCCAGGTGCAGAGCCTACTTAAAAAAAAAAAAATAGAACAAGGTGACAGATTTCAACCAAACTTTATTGATATTAACATTAAATGTAAATGTGTGTGTGTGTGTTTTAAGATTTTATTTATTTGATAGAGAGAGACACAAGCAGGGGGAGTGGGAGAGGGAGAAGCCGACTTCCTGCCAAGCAGGGAGCCTGATGCGGGGCTCAAACCCAGGACCCTGAGCTCATGACCTGAGTCGAAGGCAGACACTTAATGACTGAGCCACCCATGCGTCCCAATGTGCATGGTTTTCTTGTTTTTTGGGTTTTTTTAGAGAGAGTATAAACAGGAGGAAGATGCAGAAGAAGAGGGCAAGAATCTCCTGCAGACTCTGCTGAGCACAAAGCCTGACGCGGGGCTGGGTCTCATGACCCTGAGATCAGAACCTGAGCCCAAATCAAGAGATGGACGCTCAAGCGACTGAGCCAGCCAGGCGCCCTGGGAAATGGTTTTAACATCTTGATTAAAAGGCAGAGATTGCCAGGTTGTATTAAAAAGCAATACCTAAGTATATGCTGCCTACAAGGAACAATATAAAGGTACAACATACCACCACTAGTTGAAGGATAGCCGGAGTAGCCTTATTAATAATATCAGATAAAGCAGATTTCAGAGTAGAGAAGATAAATAACGAGGAATAAAACCAGTCATTCATAATGGTAAAATGATTCATCAAGGGGACATAAAAATCCTAAACATTTATATCTCTTAACAGAGCCTCAAAAGACATGAAGCAAAACCAGATAGAGTTAGAAGAAAAATAAATCCACAGTCACCGGCAGCGATTCCAATACCTCTTTCAAACACTGATAGAACAGAGACAAAATTCCCAAGAATACAGACAACTGGAGCAACACTGTCAATCATCTTTTTTTTTTTTTTTTAAGATTTTATTTATTTATGTGACAGAGAGAGACACAGGGAGAGAGGGAAGAGGAGCAGGAGGAGTGAAAGAGGGAGAAGCAGGCCTCCCGCTGAGCAGGGAGCCCGATGCGGGGCTCGATCCTGGGACTCTGGGATCAGGACCTGAGTCAAAGGCAGATGCTTAATGACTGAGCCACCTGAGTGCCCTCACTGTCAACCATCTTGACCATAACTGACATTTAATAGTACACATCAGCCTGGAACAGCAGAATATGCATTTTTTTAAAAATGCACAAGGAACATTTACCAAGACAGCCCATATTCTGGGCCACAAAATACGTCTCAGTAAGTTGGAAAATACTCTAATCATATAAAGTATGTTTTCTAACAATAACTGAATTAAATTAGAAATTGGCAATAGAAAGATCTCTGGAAAATTCCCAAATATTTGGAAACTGAAAAACATGCTTCTAATTAACCCATGCATGGGTGAAAACAATACCAAAAGGGAAACCAGAAAGTATTATGAACTGAATGAAGAGGAAAAGATTCAAACTTTGTGGGATGGTTTTAAAAACAGTGCCGGGGGCCAGGGGGTGGGGGTGGGGGGTTAAGCACTAAACACTTATATTAGAAAAAAAGAAAGGCCTAAGTCAATGACCTTAGCTTTCACTTAAAGAACTAGACCAAGAAGAGTAAAATTAAATGCAAATCGGTAAAGAAAGGAATTAACAAAGATCAAAGCAGGAGTTAATGAAATAGAAAATAAAGTAAAAATAGAGAAAAATCAATGAATCAGACAGCTACTTCTTTGAGAAGATCAGTACAGTTGACTAACCCCTAGCCAGACTGGTCAGGAAGAAGAGAGTAGTCACAAATGACCAATATCAGGAATGAAACATGTAACATCACTACAGACTTTACAAGTGTTCAAAAGACAGTCGGAATATTATGAATGATCTAATTGTCAATTCATTATACAATGTGAAATAGACAAATACCTTTAGAGTTACAAACTACCAAAGCTCACCAAGAAGAAACAACTGAAGAGCCACAGGGTTATTAAAAAAATTAATTTATAAATAACTTAATTATAACTTATGAATTAATTTGTTAATTAATTAATATTAATAAAAACTTGCTCACAAGGAAAACTCCAGGACCCTGGAGTTTTCACTAGTTTAATTTCCATTTTCCTAGTGACTAATGATGTTGGACATCTGGTTAATTTTACTAAATATTGCATGAAGAAATAAAACCAATTTTATACAAACTCCTCCAGAAAAATGAAAAGGAAGGAATACTTCCCAACTCATTCTTAGGGATTTATGAATCTATAGTAATCTAGATGGGCAAACAGATCAAGAGAACAGAAGAGTCCAGAAATAAATCTATGTATATGGACAACTAATTTTTAACAAGGGAGCAGAGGCAATTCAGTAAAGAAAAAATTATCTCTTCAATAAAAGGGAATAGAACAATAGGAAATCCATATGCAAAAATTAACTCAAAATGCATGATGGTCCTAAACATAAAACAGAAAACCATAATACTTCTAGAAGAAAAGAGGATTAGGGCAAGACATCTTAAAAAAGACATCACAAACATGATCTATGAAAGAAGAAATTACTATACTGCACTCCACCAAAATTAAAAACTTCTGATTTCCAAAAGAGAAGTCAGAAACTGGGAGACAATATTAGCAAACTGTGTAGCTGATGAAGGACTTGTTTCTAGAAATATAAGAGAACAAATCCAATAAAAAACTGTAGTGAAAGATTTGAACAGGTATGTCACCAAAAAAAGATCTATAAATGGCAAATATGCACATGAAAAGATGTCCAACATCATTAGTCATTAGGAAAATGGAAATTAAAACCACGGTGAGCTACCATTACACACCTACTAGAATGGGCTAAAATTAAGAAGACCAACTGTACCAAGTCCCCGATGATATGCACTTGTGGGAATACCTGGGCAATGTAAAATGCTACAGCCACTTTGGAAAATGATTTAACAGTTCTTAAAATGTTAATCGCACACCTGTCATAGGATCCAGCTCCTCTGTTTCCGTTTTTTTCACCCCAAAGAAAGGAAAAGCCTATGTCCATACAAAGAACGTACATAAATGCTTCCAGACACTTTGTCAGAGCCCCGAACTGGAAAACAACCCAAAGGTCCATCAAAGAGTCAATGGATAAGCAAACTGTGATCTCTGCAAAATACTACTTACTTATCATTAAGGCAGAATGTACTTCTGATACATGTTTCCACGGGGATGAATCTCAGAATAATTATGCTGAGTCAAAGTTGCCAGACAAAATAAAAAGAGTACCTAATGATTCCATTTATATAAAACTTTAAATACAAAGCTAGTGATGCAAAGCAGGTCATTCATTATTTGCCTAGGAATGTGGGGGTAGGGGGAAGAGAGAGAGTGGGCGAAACAGGGATTAGCAAGGGCCACAAGGAAGCTTTTGGGGGCAATGGGTATGTTCATTGCCTTGATGGTGGTAATGGCTTCGCAGCTGCATACAAACGCCAACATTTACTATCACTGGACACCCGAGCAGTGCTGCATACCAAGGGTGTGTCGGTAACACTGCTTAGGAAAAAAGGAAAGGGACATCGAGCAACATGGCCAAGGCTTCACATCAAAATGCCATCATATGGCCATATTGTATCTAATAACTCCTTACCATTAGGGTATTTTGCTGTCTTCCATTAGAAATAAAGCTGTGATGAAGGAAGGAAGAAAGGAAGGAAGGGAGGGAGGGAGGGAGGGAGGAAGGAAGGAAAGAAAGAAGGAAGGAAAGTAGAGGGAAGGAAGAAAAAAGGACAGAAGGAAGAAAGGAGGAAGTAAGGAAGTCAAGAAAGAAGGACACAATCTCTCTGTGTTGTCTTTGATTTAAACTTACTTCCTTTTTCCTTGCATCAGGTTTCAAGAAAAATTACTGGATAGGCCAAAGAGTATGCACATGTATAAGGCTATTAATAAATGGGTTCCCAGGGAGCCTGGGGGAAAGCCCACTCTCCCTGCTACCTCCATAGCCAGCAGCACTCTTCCTTACTGGGATGGGGTAAATGGTTGCATTTTGTCTCTCCTCTTTGCCCCTGACTTCCCCATCCTTTTTTCCTGGGGAACTGCCGGCCATCAATGAGTCTCTGTGAGTTTGGTGTGTCCACCTGGGGGATGGGACTCTGATCTCTTCCAAAAATATGGGGTTTTGAAGGAGGACAGAGCCTTCTGTGAGGCCTGGAATCCTCTTGACCACAGCTGCCTCCCTGTGAGTCATCCCCACCAGGAACAGTGCTCCGCCTGCTCCTAGAGTCTGGGAACTGGGCCCCCTCACCTGTTTCTTGGTGTCCACCTCCAGAATGTCCATCAGGTTGATCATGATGTTTTTGTGTGTCTTCTTGTACTTCCCAACCCTCAGTGAGACCGTGAGCCAGCCAGGGCGTCCCGTGCACATGAAGGTCTTGCTGCCCTGCTCCTTCCATTCCCGCACCTGCAACCGGGGGACAGGGGCTCAGCTAGCCCTCTGGGGAAGCCCCAGGGCGGTTCGCAGCCCTGCTTTCAGGAGAGGGAGCTTGGAGGGATACCTTCACGTGTCAACAGACATTTACTGAGCCCCTGCACCCCGCCGGGCCCGGAAGGCCCATACCATAGCCCTTTGCCTCTGCAGCTCTGGCTAGTGAGGCCAGTGAAAGGCTGAGGGGTTGCACAGCAACAAGCACGGTGGGGGAGGAGTGAAAATCCAGGATCAAAGTACTCATGTCCGTAGTTGGGAAGCTCAGGGAAGGCTTTGTGGCGGTAATGATACAGCCCCCCTGGGCGTCCCCACTGTGCCAGGCACCTATTGCACACTGTCTCTACTTCTCACAACAACCCCAGGGGGTTGGCCAGTCCCCCCCTGTAAGGGAGAAAGCTGAGAAGCAAAAGAACGTGGTCACTCAATAAGTGAAGGACAGAGCCCGGATTCACAACCGGGACTGTCCGACTTCAGGCCTGGAAATGTCATAGTCACGAATAGAATAACAGTTACCACCTACTGGGCCTAGGTGCCAAGCCCCGTTCTAAGCATGAGTATATGTTAACTCGTATGTCGCTTAGAAGGGGAGAGAAGGGGCAGGGAAAGACCACCAAGCCAATGGAAGGAAGAGCTTTTGCAAAGCTCTCCACTGTAAGTGCCCAGGGCACACAGCGAGAACAAATGGCCCAGAAGATGCCAAGCCCATCAGGAACACAGGAGGAAGTGTTCCCTTCCTGTGGAGATGGACATCTGTTGCTGTGATCTCTGACCATCGTCTCCTCTTCATATACTTCTAACAGACCCATCTTCCTTTGGTCCAGGGGAAGCTGACTCTCCTCCTGCCCCAGAAGGTGGGCACATGACTAAGATCTGACTCCGTCCTTCGGGCCATTGTGACCAGTTCAGGGATGGGCCTAAAGGCGAAGTCAAGACAATAAGGCCAATTCTAGGAGAGGCACTCTCCTTTTGCTGGGATCCCTGAGCTGGCTGGATGAGACTGGTGTGGTTTCCACAGGGAGATAGAAGGGTCTCCCTGAGAATGACGTCAGTCCAAAGGAAAGCCAAACCAAGAGATGGTGGACGGATGGAAAGCTGGAGATAGGGGCCAGGGGCTCCTGGATCCAATCATACTGAGCCAGTTTTATTCCTGGGCTTTTCAGGACCTGGGTCAATACAGTTCCTCTCTGCTCAGGTCAGTCTGAGTTGAGTTCCTATCACATGTCACCAAGAGTCCTGGAGGAGGCTGTGTTGAAGCTGATGGGGCAAACAGCTCAACATGGGGGAGAGCTTTCCTAACCCTCAGAGGCCAGGGTGCCCTGTAGGTAGAGGTGTACGAGCAGAGGAGGGTTACTAAGCAAGAAATTCCTGTGAAGGAACCAGGAGGGGTATTCCATGATCATCGGGCCCCTGCCTGACTCTGTGATCCCAGGGCTTCATATGCACTCAGCTGTGTGGGAAATGAATTGTGCATGCTGCATTCCAGCTGCTGGGTGGGCCGCATGAAGGGAGTGTGGAAGCCTTAAAGCCTTAAAGCTGAACCACCGGTTGGACAGGATCCTGATGGGAACTCAGCACGAATTTGGGCCACAAGAATTTGGACTGGGAGGCAAGGCTGTACAAAGTTCCTGGGCTACTCTGGCCCAGGCCCCAGGGGCGAGAGGTGACTTGGACAACAGTCCTTGCCTTCCAGAGCTCACACTCAGATTGGGGGGGGATGGGGAATGACAAAAACAAGTAAATGGGAGAATCTGAACCCGTGGAAAGAGTTAGGAAAGAGGGTGCAGTCAGGCAGGGAGGGTAGGCAGGCCTCTGGAGCTGTAACTGTGACCAGCTGAACACAGGGCAACATGTGCAAGCAGTTCCAGACATTGCATTCTGCCACCAGCCTGAGGTCTTAACCCTCCTAGGGGTGGCCCTCAGCGTTCATCTCCCCAGTCTTGCTTGCAGCAGCCACCACGGGGCCCACAGAACACAGAGGTGGCTTACACCTGAGTGCCATGGCAGGAAACAGAAGCCCTTTGCAACCTGACGCTCCTAAGAGGAACCTAAGGAGGAGCAGAGGGAGCCAAGAAAATGCCCAGGCCGGAAGCCCATGCCAACCCTGGCTGGTGAGCAGGAGGCCCCACTGTGAGCAGCAGCAGGGGCACAGGGGAGCATGTACTGAGTTACTGGGGATGCCTCCTCAAGGAGTGAGGGCGGGGCTGTGGGCCGGGGGGCTGCCAGGCTCTTCATCCTGGCTGGGGGATACCTTCTCACTTTGGTCCTTCCTACCAAATGAGACCAAAGCTCCTTGCTGTCACAGAGTCAACTCTAAACTCAAGACCCCGCCCCAACCTAGTTTGAAGGGACTTTCCAACCTTCTCCTTCTCTGGGCCTTGGCTCACACCCAATCGTCCACCTGACACACCTTCCTCCTATCAACTCCCAGACTTCACAGTCTCTAGGGCCAGCTCCACCTCCCATAAACCCTTCGGTCTCTGAGATCGTTTTTGGCCTGGAGGTAGCCACCTGTGCCCGGCTCCCTCCTCCATCTCGTGATCCTTTATAGCCCTCTGGGGAAGCCCCACGTGCTCCGCAGAGTAGATACCCATAAACACCGAGCTACGTTTTGTGCCCTGAATGCCTTCGCTCACTCCGTTCCCTCCCCGGGAAGGCCCCACCATCACATTTTGAGTTCAATCCCCCTCCAACGCCGCCGCCTCCTCGGCGAAGTTTGGGCACCCGGGGCACCGCACCGCCACCCCGCGCCTGGCGTGGAGCTCCTAGCGCACACCGCCGGCCGAGTACCGCGGAGCCGCTCCCGCCCCGCTCGGCGCCGCTCACCTGCTTCTGGATGTCCCGCACGCGCTGCCCGTGCAGCCGAGGCGCGCTGCTGAGCTTGAACACCACCCAGGCGCGCACGTAGTAGTAGATGTCGAAGATCAGCGAGAGCGGGAGGAGGAAGAGGCACACGAACACCCAGCGCTGGTGGATGAGCACGAACTCCAGCCCCTTCACG
Source organism: Spilogale gracilis (assembly GCA_004023965.1). NCBI lineage: Eukaryota > Metazoa > Chordata > Mammalia > Carnivora > Mephitidae > Spilogale > Spilogale gracilis. The sequence continues at coordinate 80,923 of PITA01004102.1, read as the reverse complement.
CGGACCCAGAGCAGGAAGAGCAGCGCGCACACAGCCAGCGACACAGCGGGCTCCATGGTGGGGCCGGCGGCGCGCCGCGCGGGGGAGGAGGATGCTGGCTTGCGCCGCCTGTCACCGCCACCGGCTCCGCGACCGCCTGCGCCCGCACCGCCCGCCGCCGGCTCCCAGGGAGTCTGGGGGTCGCTTCGCCGCCTCGCGATTGGCTCGGGTCGCAAAGGTTCGGTGGGCCGAGACCCGGCTGGCGACCAATGGCGAGCCGCGCCGGGGATCGGACCAGGAAGCCGCTGCTTTTATTGGCTGCGGGAGTCAGGCCGCTCCACCCTCTCCTCGCCGACGCGCGGGGAGGGGTGGTTGGGGAACACGCGCGCTAGTGGGGTCTACTGCGCCCTGCGGCGAGGGAGGCTGCAGGGGCGCGGGCGACTGCAATGGAGGGGCTCCGTGCTGCCGCAGCTTTTCCTTAGGCGGCGCCTCCTCGAGAGTCGCGTTGTGCGGTCACGCGTTGGGTTGCCTCCGAAAGGGTCCTCTGGGGGCGGCCTGGGGGCCCGGGTCAATCACCTTGCAGCTTGGCCGAGGACTCCCGACCGGGCCAGGGGGAGTGCAAACTTGGCCTTGACCCCAGCAGTCAGGTCGCTCCGTACCCGCGTGGCCACGAGATGCACATTTTCATTTCTCGAGGCGCTCTCTGTAGATTGATTTGAGTTCTACAGCAGTTCTGGACGGTGGGCACCTTCACCCTTTTTCCACTTGGCTGCGGCAGATAGGGAGGACTGGAGGGGAAAGAGTGAAGGAAGGAGTCCCCCAGCTGCTGTGCACGCTGTAGCTGCCACACTGTGCCGGGCCTTGTGGCAGGCGGGGCGGGGGTGGGGGCGGTGTAGGGTGCTCAGGGCACCCAGTACCGAGGAGCAGTGACTGTTACCAGCAAAAGGTTAAATCCAAAAAAAAAAAAAAAGAGGTTAAATCCAGTGTCATTTGCGTCTCACCTCGATTCTTAGACCTTTACCTCTTCTGAAATTTTAGAAAGTGTAGGAGGTTTTTATTTGAAAAGCTAAACCTGACTCATCAGGTGCTACACTGGCCTTGCTTAGGAAATCATTTCTCTCTTTCATCTCTGCTGGAACATGCACTCTTAGGAGGTTGCCTGGGCCCCCCTGATCCCTGATTTGCTCCAGCTGGCATCTTTAGAATGTCCTTACCCATCCCCTTCATAGAGCTAAACTTACACATCCTCAAAGCCTGTTCAGGGTCACTTCTAGGACTACATTTATGGTACTTCCCTTCGCTTTCAGGTGCTCATAAAATGAAATGCATCCATCCTGGTTCTTATACGTTATTTTGTAATTGTCTCTTTCTGTTTCTCTCACCCTGGCAGACTGAGCTTTAGGGCACAGGATGTCTCCTCCTTTATTTGCTTTTGTGTTTCCAGTTTCTTGCACAGTGCTTGATGCCAGTAGACAACCGAGGATTGATCAACAAACGAATGAACAATGTAGGCAGAGGCTCAAATATTCCGTAATCATCAAAGTCCAGATGGTGAGAGGCTGTCTGCATTGAGCTTTAAAAATGAATAGTCTTAGACCTGTGTTGTCTTATGCAACAGCTACTAGCTACTGGCATGTGACTAATCTAACTTGACTTGTACTTGAAGTATACATCACACTGGATTTCAAAGGCAGTACAGCGAAGAAAAGGCAAAATACTTAATAATTTTTGTATTGATTATATGTTGAAATGATGGTGTTTTGATGTACTGGGTTAAATAAAATATTAAAGTTGATTTCACTTGCTGTGTTTACTTTTTAAAGGTCGCTACTAAAAATTTTTAAAGTTACAGATCTCTCTCAAGTTATATCTCTAGCAGTTCCAATCAAGACAGGGCAATTGAAATGGAAAGAAGAGAGCCACTATGGAAGATGCCTGGGTTCTGTCTGAATTCAAATGTTGGAACTGTTAGAGAGGACTTTGCTTTAGAAGTTTACCCATTCTGGGGCACCTGGGTGGCTCAGTCAGTTAAGCGGCTGCCTTCTGGGCAGGTCATGATCTCAGGGTCCTGGGACCAAGCCACCCATCCGGCTCTCTGCTCAGTGGGGAGTCTGTTTCTCCCTCTCCTTCTGCACGCCCCACCCCGCGGCTCTCTCTCTCACTCCATGTCTTGGTTTTGGCTCAGGTCATGATCTCATGGGTCATTATCTCATGGGTTATGAGATCAGACTCCTGCTGAGCAAGGAGCCTGCTTGAGATTCTCTCCCTCTGCTCCCCCCTCCAGCCCCAGGCACATGCTTGCTGGCATGCACATACCTGCACGCGAGCTCTCGCTCTCAAATAAATGAATAAACCTTAAAAAAAAAAAAAAAAAAAAGCTTGACCATTCTGAGTATTGTTGGGGTATGAGGTAATCTGGGAAGTCAAATTCCACCTAAAAATCAACTTCGGACTAAAGAGTTTCATGCCTTGTAGGAGAAACCACGAAATTACTGGTAATTAGAGTAGTTTTACCCTTGCAAAGAGGAGGAGGACACCGCAATAAGTAAATAAGACTGAGCTTTAGGGGACAACTCTCAAAAAAGAAAATCAATGAAAAAGCACTCAGAACACTTGTTAACCCAGCTTGCATGCTCTCATTCTCTCTTCCTTCCTATCCGCCTGCATCCTTAATTCTTCTTTTGTGTCTCCATAAACCTCAACCTTTTGGGCTACTATTGTTGAGGCAAGAAAAATAGGAACCTCAAGTTGGGCCAATTAACTAATTTTATGCTTTAAATTAATATACAGTGAAGGTACTTATCGTTTGGGTACAGTATATGAATTTTAGCACATGTGTGAGGGTTCTTGTAACCACCAATACAGTTAAGGAACTAGAGTGGTTCCATCATCCTAAAAAAGTCCCTCCTTTGAAGCCTCATCCTTCCCCTACCTGGAGCCTGTGGAGTCCACTGCTCTGTTCTTAGGAGTATAGTTTTGTCTTTTCCAGAGGTCAATGTCATAGGAATGGAATCATGCAGTTTGTTATCTTGGACCCATTTCTCATTTTTAATGGATTTCTCATAGTGGTGCAATACACATAATAATGATGGTTTAAATTATTTTTAAGTGTACAGTTTGGTGGTATTACATACATTCACATGGGGTGCCCGGGTGGCTGCCTTCAGCTCAGGTTATAATCTCAGGGTCCGCTTAGTGGGGAATCTGCTTCTTTCTCTCCCTCTGCTGATCCCACCACTCTGCTATCTTCTACTCTCCAGCTTGTGCATCTTTTCATGTGCTCATTGGCCATTCAAACGGAGAAATGTCTGCTGAAATCCTTTGCCCATTTTTGAATCAGATTTGTTGTTGTTGCTGAGTTTTAGGGGTTCTCTATGTATTCTATATATTAACCCGGATTAGACATATATGATTTGCCGATATTTCCACCCATTCTGTAGGTGGTGGGCCCATTAATTTTTGCCCAAGTCAAGGAAGCTCCCTTTGATGGGGAGTCTCCTCATGAATGCACATTATTGTTAATAAAGGTATATTATTTACATGAAAGCCCGGTCAGTTAGAATGATTTGGAATGGGATGTTCTGGTCAACAGGTTCTCGGGTTAAGTGGAAGTTAAGAGAAATCCCCTTTACAGCTTGAAAATGTAGCAGTCTTTCTAAAATATGAATCTCCATTTCTTCTGTAAGGAATATAATCTAATGAACAGAATTTTTTTTTTTATTAAGGAGCTCAATGAACACCAGTGTCATAGCAAAGAGCATTTCCTTATGTTTGTACATTACATCTACTGAGATCATTTGGTCCTTACAACAGGTCTGAGGGGTAGCAATGCAAAGGACTATTGATCCACTTTTTTTTTTTTTTTAAGATTTTATTTATTTGACAGAGAGAAACACAGCCAGAGAGGGAACACAAGCAGGGGGAGTGAGAGAGGGAGAAGCAGGCTTCCCGCTGAGCAGGGAGCCTGATGTAGGACTCGATCCTGGGTCTCCGGGATCATGACCTGAGCCGAAGGCAGTTGCTTAACCAACTGAGCCACCCAGGCGCCCCAATCCACGTTGTTTTTAATAAATGTGTGTATCCAGACTTGGGGGGTCCTAATTGACTTGCCTGATTGGTGTCTTATTCTGGTAAATAGATAAGCCAAAATATGGATCCCATCTTCTGGATCTTTCCATCATTGGAATATGTTCCCTCGATTATTGGGTGGATTATTCCTGTGGTTCGGTTCCATTGATATAAAGTAGAAGTCTTGGACTTGGGTTTCCTGAAGCGTGGTCTTGCAGATGATCCACATCAGAGTGCTGGCTACCATGGTTGCTGGACACACACATCACACTGAATCTAAATCTTCAGGGGTGAGGCCCAGGAACTGGCTTTTGAAAAGGTCTCCAAGTTATGCTTACACTTGCTAACATTTAGGAGATTGGGCTTTTTAAAAAAATATTTTATTTATTCATTTGGCAGAGAGAGATACAGCAAGAGAGGGAACACAAGCAGGGGGAGCAGGAGAGGGAGAAGCAGACTTCCCTCTGAGCAGGGAGCCCGATGTGGGGCTCGATCCCAGGACCCTGGAATCATGACCTGAGCCGAAGGCAGGCGTTTAACTGACTGAGCCTCCCAGGCACCCTGGAGATTGGACTGAATTTATACTGACTGAAATTTCTCTAAGAATATTCTTTTTTTTTTAAACCCCAGTAAAAGGTTCTTTTCTCTTGCAAAGTGCAGCTTTCATCTAAAAGTTTATCCATACAACTATAAACTAACTTCCAGAGAGTCAAGACTTTATTGTCTTATTTTAAGAACAGGAAGCAGTTTTTCAAGTTTCCAAGACAATACCTGATCTTGATTGTAGGGGAGTTGGCCTTCTTATGCTAGTGGATGGAAGAATTCATTCATTCATTCATTCATTCATTCATTCATTCATTCATTCATTCATTCACTCAGTCTCTCACTGGTGATGTTTTTGACCGCATATAGCTCATGCTGAACAAGAAGGGGGCTTATATTCTCATGTAGCAGGAAGTCTGAATGTAGATTGACCCAGAGTTGGTTAATTCATTGGCTCAATGATATCTTGAAAGACCTAGTCCTTTCTATCTTCTCAGACTCTGAAAATGACCCTGTCATTCTCAAATTATCTTCTATGTTGATGGCCAGAGTGTCCATGGATCCAGCAGATATAGCAACATCCAGCAGAAGGGGACTTGATTCTAGGTGGAGATTAGCGGTGTCTACAGCCATTCATTCAGTGATTATTGATGTGTAGGAGCTGTGAAAAGTACTGTTATAGTAGTGCGCTAGACACTGTCCACACTCTGACAAACCATTGTGGGAGATCTAGACCAATCAAGAAGCAATTATAAATTGCTGTAAATACTATGATAAGGAGTTATGGGGTACTAGAGAGGCACACAAAGAGGCATTTATACACACGGTTCAGGAGTGCTTCTGGGAGAATTTGATGACTAAGCAGACACAACGTGGGATGAATACGAGTTAGCCAGCTAAGTTGCCTGGGTCCAAAGGAATGAGAGCTGTTCAGGAGAAGAATGCTGTCCAGAGAACTAAAGTCCACATATTTATGGCCATAGTTCTAGAAGTATCTTTAGGCCCATGTACCCATACTTATATGATTTTACAAAACAAAATCAACTCAACTTGAGCTTTATAATTTACTTTTTAAAAACTTAAACACATGCTAAATATTTCTAATGGTTTCCATGTATTCCAATGCATATGTGTGTGCACATGTAGATAGGTGTGTGCGTGGGTGTGTGTGCACATGCATGGATATTGCTTAATTTATCCAACCAGTATGCTATTAAAGGACATTTAAGTTGTTTCCAAAGTTTTGTTATGATGAGCAAAGTTCCAGCAAATTTTCATTATCACACGTGTTTTCTACCTCATGAAATCTTCTTAACTTTCTTTTTATATTTTAAAACCGATTGCAAAATCGCTCTCCAGAAATGCTATCCACAGAGTATAAGAATAGCATTTTCCTCACACCTTTATTGACCTTACAAAATGTCACAATTACTTTTTTTAAGTTTATTTATTTAGAATCCCAGCACCCAACGTGGGGCTTGAACTCACCACTCCCAGATCAAGAGTCTCAAGCTCTACCACCCGAGCCAGTCAGCCGGGTGCCCCTGGCATGATTATTTTGACTATAGGAATTGCAGACCACGTAGCTGGTTGTACCATTTGGCCTGCCCCATGTCTCCATAGCACACATGCAAACAGTTTGCCTAAGACCAGCCCACTACAAAGGACATCAGCCACTGGTCTCTTTTGCCAGCTTGCCATTATGTCCAGTTCGCAGTGCGAAGGACTGAAGCCAATGTCTTAGACTGACCAGTCTTGGCACAGAACTGAGAGCATTGCCATTTTGATCCTTGGCACCGGCAGGCCAGAGCACTTCCACACTTGACCCTCATCCCCACGGGCAGCTTTCCTAATATCCGTGTGCCCAGTGCCCGGTGCAAGGGCAGTGTCCCCAAGTCACCTGATTCCCAGCTTGATCCTTGAAAGAGAATAATTTCGATTTCTTCGAAGAACACTGAATATCCCTTAAACGAAAACCTGCAGTGGATAAGCACTGTGTATAAACAATCACACCCATGTCTCCTCTTTATTCAGTGTCCAGGCTTCAGCAGCTCTCTGTTGGCAACACAGTGAACCAAAGAGAGTGGAGGTTAGCAGTGCCCATTTCATTCCGACAGTCCTATTTGAATCCTGACTCCCATGTATTAACCCTGAGCAAAGTTACTTCACCGCTCTAGATAAGTTCCGGCATGTTGTGAGTTTCCAGTAAGAATTATCTGTCATTACCATTTTCCAACAGGAAAGGGCAACTCTCTTTGATCTTTTACTGAGTCTGTGCCCTTATCCCTTGTAAGAGATAAATGGTTTCAAAGGCACAGGCTGTTGACTTAAATTGATGTGTAAAGTGAAACCACTGATTTAATACACTTGGTAGCCTGACGTTCTTTGGACGATGGGCGGAGGAACAAGCTGATACACGCAAGGACAGCTGGGCAGTGGGAGCAAATTGCAGAGGAATTGGGATTGCTACATAGGAACAGAAAAAGCAGCCTGGGCAATTTAATAAGGGACAAGTAGCCTCCCTGAGGGCATGCTGGTGAGTCTGACAGCTCTTTATTGTAATAGATGTGCTTAATGATCACTGGGGGCGTCAATAAACGGTCAGGTATGTTCTGAACAAGGTATTCAGCCAGGCAAAAGCATACCTTCTAAGGACACCCGAGTTTCACTTTGGAAGGGATCTCTTTGAGAAACCACTCTTACTGGCCCAGAGGCAGCAGTGTCCTCAATTTTACAAGCACGTGGGCCAAAAAGATTGCTTAAAAAATTGAGGACCATCCCACGGTTGCCAACTTGGTATTCTGCCCTGTGAAGGAACCAACAAGCTGGGCGCCTGGGTGGCTCAGTCGCTCCAGGGTCCTAGAATCGAGTCCCGCATCGGGCTCCCTGCTCAGCGGGGAGCCTGCTTCTCCCTCTCTCACTCCCCTCCTGCATGCTCTCTCTCTCTCCCTCAAAATAAATACATAAATAAAATCTTAAACAAGAAACCAAAGAATCACCACCTCTTGTCCTCCTTACACAAAAGAAAGAAAATTTCAGTACCGGAAAAAGTCAGAAGGTCATAGTCTCAGAATAAAGAACAGTTCTTTGAACAGAACACACTTAGCATCGTGAAACGCTTGATGCATTTCATAGTCTCTCTGACTTTTGGAAGCATTGTCATGAACCAATGGAATAGGCCTGGGATTTAGAAAGGCTTTCTTGCAGGCGTAATGTTCCCTAAAGTGACCACCTGGGCCAGTAGCATGGGTGTCACCTGGGAACTGGTTACAGATGAAAAGTCTTGGGCCCCACTCCAGGTCTTACGAAGCAAAAGTTCTGGCAGCAGGCCCATTGATCTGTGTTTCAGCAAGCTGTCAGAATAATTTTCACACACCCATGTGGAAGAGCTGCTGTCCTAAACCTTCCTTCTAAACAGATTGTACATGTTTTCTCTGGAAACCTTCTAGTAACAGAGTCCCCACCACCTCAAAGGAGTCTCTCTCCATGTGAGTCACCTCAAATGGTTAGAAATTCCGAGAATAGCCTCCTTGGTCGTGGTTCCCCGAGCCACACAGAAGGAGTCTTCCCTGTCTTCTCCCTTTTGACAACCCCGGATATTTGAAGGTGACCATCACTGCTGCTCTCCTCTAAGTAGAAATGGCCAGGGCTCTTTACTGGTCCTCACATGGCCACATCTCTAGTCCTTTCGTCAGCCTGGATGCCCGAATCTGAAAGCCCTTCACTACTGTCATTAACAACCAGCACTTCCAGAATACCCTGTACGAAGTGTCACCTACTGCCTAGGGCAAGTCCATGCGCCTGCCCCCCCCCCCCACCTTAAGTATCTCAGTAGCCCTGCGAAGTTGGTCTGCTGTCCTCTCTACAGGAAGAACAGAAGCCTGGAGGTCGAGTAACATGACCAACACCACTCGGCTCATAAGCACTTGAACCAGGATTCCACATTCCACTCTACCAGACTGCCCTCATATTTCCATCAGAAGCTTGTTGACTTAGGAGAGGCCGAGCCAGGAAGAGACGGCCGTGAGGGCTGGCTATATAACATGTGAGGAAGAGTCCAGAGTGGACTCTGGAGTCAAACAGATCGGGGTTGAGTTCCGTTTCCTGCAGATACTAATTATATGACCTGGGGTGTGTTTCCTATTTGCTCAAAGCCTTAATTTCCCCATCTGTACAAAGAAGGTAATGGTAGTTTTCACCTTCAGAAGGCTGCTATGAGTAGTAAATGAATTAGTGCTTATAAAGCACTTAGCAAAGGGCTCAGGATATAGTCAGGGCCCAGTAAATATCTCTGTTATTACTGAATAGATGTACTCAGCAATTATATAATTATGACATAGATGGGTCATATTGAGACACACGCACAGTATAATAATATAAGTCACTGTCTTTTCCCAGCTCCACAAAACACCCACTTATTTCTGGCACTGGGCTATTTCAGCAACTTCCTAACTGATTCTCTGCCTCCAGTTTCTCACTTTCTTTTTTTTTTTTTTTTTTTAAGATTTTATTTATTTATTTCACAAAGAGAAACACAGCGAGAGATGGAACACAAGCATAGAGAGTGAGAGAGGGAGAAGCAGGCTTCCCACCGAGCAGAAAGCCCGATGTGGGACTCCATCCCGGGTCTCCAGGATCATGACCTGAGCTGAAGGCAGATGCTTAATGACTGAGCCACTCAGGCGCCCCCAGTTTCTCACTTTTGCACCAACCTACAAATGCTGACGGGTTTAGCTTCCTACAGCCCAACTCTGATTGTATGTGTCATCTCCCTGCTGAAACAGCACCTGCCGATTAAGTTCAAGTCTCTCTTCCAGGCTTTCAGGGGTCTGTGTATGATATGGCCCTCAATTCCCCCTCCCTCTTTGTCGCCACCGTTGCCCTCCAGGGACTCTGGTTCCAGTGGAGCTGAGTTCCGTGCCTTTCTGCACACATGAAGCTCCTCCACTATCTTCCCGTCCACGATGACCACCATCTCCACCTGCCTCTGCTTGCCCCGTGGCTTTCTGTCCGCATATTCTTGCCGATCTGCTACGATTGCTCTCATAAAACTTTTCCTACGATGCCCAGAGAGATGCAGACAGTTTCTTCCTTTGAACCCATCCGGACTTTATTTCCTGAATTTGAAGAGTGTTAGGAAAGGTCCTTAGATCCTGCCACCAGATAGACCTGGCTCTCGATTCTTTTTTTTTTTTTATTATTTTTTTTTTTTAAATTTTTTTTTTTTAAGATTTTATTTATTTAACAGAGAGAAACACAGCGAGAGAGGGAACACAAGCAGGGGGAGTGAGAGAGGGAGAAGCAGGCTTCCCGCCGAGCAGGAAGCCCGATGTGGGACTCGATCCGGGTCCGGGTCTCCGGGATCATGACCTGAGCCGAAGGCAGTCGCTTAACCAACTGAGCCACCCAGGCGCCCCCTGGCTCTCGATTCTGACTCTTCCTCTAATTAGCCTATCCTCTCCCTGAGGTTAAAGTTCCTTATCTGACAACCGAAGACAATAAAGTCCTGCTCACGTGGTGTCTGTGGACATGAAAGGAGCCTGGGAGACCTGAGGGCCCCTGCTCTGAGCACAGTCCAACCACGTTACCTTTTCCCTGATACACATAACGTGACTTCTATCCCCTATTGGTGGACGGCAAGGACTTCGTCTTCATCAGGTGGTATCACTCGAGGGGCTTCGAGTAATTCTTGAAATACAGATGCTCAAGAACACATGGTAAAAAGGAAAGAACTGTTTCTTACTAGCTAAGTTCACTTAGCCTCCTGAGCATCTGTATCCTTGTCCTTAAAATGAGTGATGTGAAGAATCAATCTTTATGTTCCTTCCACTTACGCCATTCTTTCACCCAAAAGATGCCCCCACTTGCTCATTCCTATTCTCACTGCAGCCTCATGCTGCCTCCCGTGGCCCTCTCCTGAAGGCTTGCATTTAGACCATCCATGATTTAGAATTGCCTGGCCCCTTTTCTGTCCTCCTCCTTGAGACCCTGCCCCCTCATCGTCTAGGACCTGGGACCCGGCACCCTCTTTCCACCAGTCTCAGTGCTCAGCCTCATGCCTGGCTCTGCCCGGGCTTTGCCCTCCACAGCCTTGGTGTGGTTCCTGGCACTCCTTGCTTTGTCGATCTCCCACTGTTCAGCGACCCCAGTCCCAGTGTGACCTCACTCCTGGACTCCATGCAGAGACTCCCAAGCCTTTCCAGAAAGCAGAAGAATGGCAAGGCATCAATTCAGTTTTCAAGCAAAATGCCTTGGTGTTGACCTCCTCGGCTCCCTGCAGGGTCTCTGGACTCAGGCTGGGTCATAATCACACTGTTCGGGGAAGAGAGGGTGTCATAAGTACAGGAGAGAATCTGAAAGGCCCATGGGCCAATTTATATAGGAATCCAGCACTCCTGGGGAGAAGGGCACCCAAGACCACCAACCCCTCAAGCACTTGTCCCTGAGGTCTGCCAGTACAGACACCCAGCTGGTGGACACTGTGATCTTGTCCCTGGTCCTAGAGCTGGTGGAAGGGCATCAAATGCCTCAAAGGACAGCACACCACAGGAATCTCGTGACTAAGCTTCCACTGGTGGAGGCTGAAGGCTCATTTCTGGGCAGTGCCTAGCTATGCAGTTCTGCGTGGGGAAACCGAAGAGAGAGAGGGTGGCCTTCAGGGGTTGGGCAGGACTGGTGTTGAACAGCGACACCTTCTGACAGTGATGGGTCATTGCAACAGTGAAGTGAGGAATTCTCAGAACCTTTGGAATTCTTGGCTAGTTAGGAAGGAGACAAGTGTCTTAAGAGAAGGGCAGGTGAAGACTTGAGCAGTTAATTGGAAGCACAAAGATATGACTATACTTTTGCACAGAGCAGTGAAGCAGGAGAAATCAAGCACACATACATGAACGTAGCCTGTTCTCATCCTATACAGGCAACGCTATGGGACATCTCTACTTGGAGTCTTGCAAGAATCTCAAATTCCCTCATGTCCCAGTTCCCACTGCAAGGTAGTTCATCCTCCTAAAGGTCCCATTCTGTATTACAGCACAATCAGTTCCCCAAGCTGGAAGCATCGGAGGCATTCTTTAAAATAGAAAGCACTACACAAATATCTTTCATTATATAAGTAATGTCTATCACAGAATGATTCCATTTTACAGATATGAGGACTGAGATCAGAAGAAGAGTCATCATGATGTCAAGGTCACGTGATCAATACAAAGCAGTCCTCCCTTCCTACTGCACTATCTCGAGCTAGTTCTAGAGAAGAGAACACGTTTGACATTTCCAGATTTTTTTTTTAAAGTGTTTTCAGATTCTGGCCTCTTTTGAGTGGGGTTTGTCTGTTCACATCCTCTAAATTCTTGGAAACCCGACTTCAGGATTATTCCTAGGAAGCCTGCCCCAGCGTCCTGACCCATACTGATTCTATAACACCTTCTGCAAGATAATCTCGAGTCCTGTCCCTATTGGGAACATTTGCATACCTCTCCACCTTTCATCCTTACCATGATCCTATGAGTTTCATGGAATGCGCCTCTGTCCCCCGCTTTTTCAAATGAGGACACTGAAGTCGAGAGAAGCTAAGGGCAGAATGAGGATTTAAATCAGATCTGTCTGACCATAAACCTCACGTCTTTCTCTTGCACTGCTCGCCTGCCATGCACCTGGCAAGGGGGGACACTTAGCACAGCTCTTCTCAAACTTGACTGTGTCCTGGGAATCTTGCTGAGATGCACAGTCTGATCCTGGACGTTGGGAATGGGATCGGAGACTCCTCATTTCCAATAAGTTCCCAAGCGATTCTGATGCTTCTGGTCTGAGAAGCATAGCTTGAGAAGCAGGAGGTTAGCACTCCCCTCTCATTCAGAAGACACGGAGGCTTAGAGAAGTCAGTGGAAGGGGCAGAGGCAGGACTGGGGGGCCGGTTTCTAGCTCAGAGCCTTCCCTACCTGCTGAGTCAGTTAGCAAGCTGCTGCCTCTCATCTCCAGCCTACTTTGTACACTCTGATGCTGGAGCTGGGACCAAGCAAACTACCCCACTGTCCTGCTTTGCCCACTGGTCCCAGGTTAGGGTCTGTGCACATGCTCCCAGGCAGGTGAGGAATGGGGAAAAGAGACTGGAGAGAGAGGGAGGGAGGAACTCCTCAGCCATTGCTGGGGTGGGTGGGGGAGAAAGGACTTGCTCCTCCGGTATGCTTCCTGAGGACTCTGTGTACCTTGCTCTTTCGGTGAGCCTCACCCCTACAACACCTCTGTTGCACTAGCCACTCCTTCCCTCAGTGGCAGCTGGATCCTGTTGGTAGTTTTGCCTGTCCCTGAAGAACATCCTCACCATGCCTCAGCCTCTGGGGCACCCCTTCCCCAGGGATTGGGTCCCAGGCCTGCAGGGCCCTTCTCTAAGGGCTTACATTTAATAATTCCAGCCTCCTCCCTTCATCCACCCCCAGCCCTGGGAATGAGGCAGCTTCCGGCCCTTGCTCCTTCCATGATATCTCAGTGTTTTCTTCCTGGCCTTTCAGTTCCTGAGTCAGCAACTTTATTTTATTTTTAAGGTTTTATTTTTGGCAGGGTGTGGGGGTGCACCTGGGTGGCTCAGTTGGCTAAGCAGCCTACTGTTGATTTTGGCTAAGGTCATGATCTCAGGGTCATGGGATGGGGCCCTGCCTCAGGCTTCGTACTTAGTGAAGAATCTGCTTGAGAGCCCTTTCCTCTCCCTCCGTTCTTCCCCTCCGTTTGTGTGCTCGCTCTCTCCCTAAAATAAATAAATAAATGCATCTTCAAAAATAAGATTTTATTTTTTAAGTGGTCTTTACACCCAACATGGGTGTAAAGAGTCATGTGCTCCACTGACAGAGTCTTCTCTGTCTCGGGCACCCCCATTCAGCAACTTGAAACCAGCTTCCATTTCTTTCTACTAAATTCTCTGTTAAAATAGATGGACCTTGACTAATACACCGTATGATAGGTTAATTTAAAAATAAACCAAGTATATGCCCCCCAACCTCTGAATTCCTGGAGGTAATTGTGGGGAGTCAAGCCCCTGTGGGAGTGAGCACCGGGTGCCCAAGAGCGAGGACCCCAGCTGGTGTCTGCGTACGTGCGCCTGCTTGCACGCACCCGCACACACACACACGCATGCACGCACGCATGCATGCACCCGCGCACACATGCATGCACATGCACACAGAAGGGATGAAGCTGGCCTTTTTATTAAACATATGCTGATTGAAATGAAAAGAACTTTTTGGCTTCCTACAGGTGGTGAGGACGGCAGAGAAGCCAGGTTGCAGAATCCACAGGACTTCTAATTCCAGTTTTTCATTTAGCGGGCAGATATCCTCTCCATTGCCCACTCAGGAAGATTAAGATCAGAACGCCCATGTCTGGGCTGTTGCTCGAGTGAGAGAGAAGCCGGGGAGGGAAGGGGCTGACGCTGTGGTTGGGGCACGCTTGGAGCGCGGCCAGGCCCACCATGCTAACAGCGGATAAGCGGATGTTCTAATCAGGCTCCAGGGGAGAAGAACAAGAAGCACATGGGAACTAGGAAGGTTAAATTGTGCATGACAACCAGAGAGATGGGAGACAAATTTCCAGTAGGGATGAAGCCTAAAGGCTTCTTGGGGAAGGTTCTGGGTGGTTTTGCCTGTCCCTGAAGAACATCCTCACCATGCCTCAGCCTCTGGGGCACCCCTTCCCCAGGGATTGGGTCGCAGGCCTGCAGGGCCCTTCTCTAAGGGCTTACATTTAATAATTCCAGCCTCCTCCCTTCATCCACCCCCAACCCTGGGAATGAGGCGGCTTTGCCAGGAGCCTGGTGACCGGAGGACCACACGAGGACCCCCCACGTGCCAGACCCCGCCAGTCACTGGCACTGCGGAGACGGATGCTTGGGGGTGCAGTCCTCTTGGAAGCACAAAGTCTGTTCTATCAGTTCATGCCCCTCACACCACTGAGTGCTGGGCCCTGGACCAGGGGTTGGGGCTACAGGGGCGAATGAAAGCAGCCTCTGACCTCAGGAATTCAGGATTTCATAAAGGGCTCGGGAGACCAAAGAACCACAGGCACATAAACTTGGAGGGCACCCTGCTTTTGAAATAGTCTTGTGGCCTCCCTTTCTCCCTCTGCAACCCTACCCACTCACTCCCCAGGACTGCTCCGCTCTCTGCCCTCTCTGCCGGAGGGAGAGTTCAGCGCCTGAGAACTCTGCTTCCGGAGACAGACCTCTCTGGGTTCCAGTGCTTCTTCCCCCCCTTGTTATTGGTGTGGTCTTGGGCAAGTCGGGGTCAGATTTCATCTCTGAAATGGGGTGAGGGGTGCCTGGCACATATTACCTACTCAATAGTTATTAGCTACCTTTTATTAAAGGCCTATTACAGGATGAGTGCTTTAAATCCTTCACCTCTTTTAATATTCAGAGACTCATGTAATATTCAGTAAATCCTCTAAGGTAAAAATTATGCATCAACTTGAGAAGAGTGTGACTCTCTCATTTGTTCTGTTTCTGTGAAGGAAGGGGGGGGGAACCTCCATCTCAGCCCCCAGGGGTGTGGCTTGGCTGGGAAGTTTTAGAGAAGGAAATGAATGAGGGGATTTCATTTGGGCCGAGTGGCGGGGAAATCCCGTCCTTGGCATATACCATTGTCTGACTCCAATACCCATCCCATCCCCTAACGGTGTCTCTTTGCTCCTTGACGCCTCTCATGTCCTACAGCTGCTCAAAAGCCTTCAATGACCTACAAACTAAAGCAGCTCTTCCTTATCCCGGCATTCAAGGCCCTCTGAATGGTCCCTAACCCTACTTTTCTGGCCTTTATTCTAATCTACTCAAAGACATGCCTCTTGAGCTCAGGGCCAGCTCAGGGGTGTGCCCCTTCTCTGCTTTTTTTTTTTTTTTCTTTTAAAGATTTTATTTATTTATTTGACAGAGCTAGAGAGGGAACTCAAGCAGAGGGAGTGAGAGAGGGAGAAGCAGGCCTCCTGCCAAGCAGGGAGCCTGATGCAGGGCTCCATCCTGGGACTCTGGGATCATAACCTGAGCTGAAGGCAGAGACGCTCAGGCTGAACCACCCAGGCGCCCCTCTCTGCTTCTTCCCTACATGGTGAGGAGTGCGGCCCTACTCTTCAATCTAAAATTCTCTCGGAGCGCTCACCGCTGAAGCCCTCCCCAGCATTTGAGTCCTAGAGGGAGGCAGCTGCTGCACACAGAGGCTGTGGGCCGGATCCTCATCTTCCCAGCCTCCTGTGCAGCCGGGATTTGAAAGTTAGAGACATCTGCCTCCCTAGCTCGGTCCCAGCAGTGAGGGGCCCGGGGAGCAGGGACTGTGGGGACTCTGTCGTGGTGAGAGGGGTGGCAGCAGCCATAGAAACTCCATTTGGTTTCCCGAGGCAGTGCCGGGTCCAGTCCCGGTGTGGGCCAGGCGGGCCAGAGTCACTGCCCTGTGGCCTCAGCAGGAGCTCCGAGGGCCCTCAGTCAAGGCTGCTTCTCAGGCCTCCCAGATACCTTGGGAGCTTCCTGAGATACCTTGGCTGGTATCTGGAGCTGGGTTATATTGCTTGCAAACGAATCTCACTCTCCACGTGTTAGACACTGTGCTGGGGAGAGAGCACGAAGAAGGCTTGGTTCTCCCTCTCAAAGATATGCAATTTAGTGGCAATAGAGAGGCATGATGGAAACAGAGTCATCTTGTGCTTATGAATTCAACTCACTTTTTTTTGCAAGTCAGCTCTGTGCTAGGCACCTGCGGCACGAACGGCATAGGGGTTGAAGCCAAACATAAGGCAGAGAAGGGACAATAAATCCACTCTCTCCTCCCATCCAGCTGCACTAAGGGAAACCTAGCCTGTTCCTTGAAGTAAGCTCAGTTACCAACAAAGCCATCTTTGACGGGTACCCCAGCCCTGCCTCAATTAAACCTGCTTGTTCTTTCTGTGTCTGTAAGCAAGTGCTCATACGGTGAGCGGGGGGCCGCTCAGCACACACTGAGTGAGAGCACTCACGTGCCGGGCACCATGCTAGGTTCTGGGCAGACAGGAACACTAGGACCAGCTCGACACTAGGCCTCCGGGAGCCCCCCACGTTACAGGCACCCTCCCACGGCTTCTCCCAGCAAGTCTATGAATAGGTGCTATTAATCTACTTCTCGAGGAGTGTGAACCCGACTCAGGATTACGGAGCTGTCTAAAGGCAGAGGCAGGAAATCATTGCCCCTTGACCTGCTTGGCCGACTCGTCTCACTTCCTGGCCAGAGTGTGGCCTTACTGACAACTTCCGCCTCCAAACCTGGATGGCGTGGCGCAAACCAAGAGGCCACGGTATCAGTGCCAGCCGACGCAGAGAAGCTGCTGCTCCTGTCCACCAGCTGGGCTGGACCCAACCGCCAGCGTTCCCGGCATCCCCGGGCAGCTGCCCAGGGGCTGAGCAGCACCACAGGGTTGTGCAGGGAGCTCGTGCCCAGAGAGAGCAAGAGAGGGTTTACTCAGCCAATGAATCACCTACCCCATGCCCTGCGTACTCCAGGACTCTGCCAAAGTAGAGTGAGTCCGCTTGGGCTGCCATAACAAAACACCATGGTCTGGGGACTGACATGACAGCCATGGACTTTCTCACTGTTCTGGAGGCTGCAAGTCTAAGACCGAGGTGCCAGCCTGGTCGATCTCTGCTGAGAGCTCTCTTGCCGGCCTGCAGATGGCAGCCTTCTGGCTATCCCCCCACACGGCAGACACAGAGAGTCAGTGCTCAGTTGTCTCTTCTTACGAGGGCCCTAATCCCATCATGGGGCCCCACCATCATGACCCCCTCGAAACCTAACTACCTCCCAAAGGAATCACTTCCTAATTCCATCACTTCGGCCGTTAGGACTTCAGTATACAGACTCAGGGGACACAGTTCAATCCACAGCAGTGTCCACCTGACTTCCCTAGCCCCTTGTATTCACCCCTCCTCCCCTGCCTCATTTCTCTTCCCCTTCCCTCTTGCTTCCTGGGAACTCTACCCTTGCCCAAGGAAAACCCCGTTTTCCTCGGGTTCTCCTTGTAGGAAACCTGGCTAAGAGAGCCATCGATCCCTGTAGTGTGACAGGTGGAAAACAAGACTGTACAGGGTACAGAAGTAGTGTATGCAAGGCAGGGATTTCCCTAGTGAGGATGTAGTTGAGGCTTCACAAAGAAAGGAAGAGTTGGACTGGGTTTTGAAGGAAGAATTCACTCATTCGGTAATGGCAACTGGACAACTTCCTGCCAGGAAGGTGAACAAAATTGACAAAACCCCTCCCTTCGTGGAACTTACATTCATGTGCATGGAGCCAAATGATGGATGAATGGATAGACAGATGGAAGGCGGATGGATGGATGGATAGATGAGTGGACACGTGAATGGATGGACAGATGGGTGGACAGGGGGATGGATGGATGGACATATGAATAATGGGACAGATGGAGAGAAATAAAGCTGGGAAGAATAAGGAGGGCTGGGAAGGAAGTTTTAATATTTGGAAGGAGGAAAGGAAGAGGTGACCGGAAGTTCACCATGCAGAGGGTGAGAAAGGTGAGTGAGGGGTTCGCACGTTCCAGGCAGAAGTCACCGCAGGTGTAAGCACAGCAATGAGCACACTGTGTGCTGAGCATGCAGGGCATTCAGCAGGCTGGGAAGGTCAAGAAGTGGCCCCGCAAGGAAGCTGTTCTTTAGGGCTTCAAACACCAAAGCAAAGAGTTGGAAATTTTCCAGTATTTTTTCCCTATCTTTCCCTTCCTCTCCCTTCTTTCTCCCCTCTCCCTTCCTGTCCTGTCCCTTGTCCCTTGTCCCTCGTCCCTTCCCTCCTCTCTCCCTCTCTCATCTAACACACATTTCCTGATTGCCTGCCACATGTGGGCGGGCAACTGGGCGGGGTACACGGCTACAAAGTCGAGGATGACCTTGCTCGTTTCCTCAAGACCTGTACGGTGAGATGGAGGGCCAGTGGGAAAAGTGCATTGAGAGCGGCAGCATGCACTCTGGGAGCACGGCAGAGGCTCCCGGGAGGGGGTCATCCCCAGAGCAGCGTCTGAAAGACAAGTGAGAGTGAGACCATGCAGGGACGGCCCTCCAGAGTGGGGGTGCCGGCCGCTGGAGGGGTTCCGGGAGAGGACCGGCAGGGGTGTCAGGGTGCAGCTGGGGTGGGAGCAGCTGGGCCGTAGTGTGGGTACGGGCTGTGATCACTGCCACATTTTACAGATGAGGAAACTGAGGCACAGAACAATGAAGTAACACAGTTACATGGTGAGTGGCAGAGCGGGGTTCAAGCCGGAGTGCCTGACCCCAGGGTCCGCTCTTAGCAGGCATCCTGTGTGACCGCCCAGCGAAACCTGGTAGGAGGCTGGTCATCGTCCAGACAGGAGTACGGAGGCCAGACCCAGGAATGAGGTCGGGAGGGCAGCCCTGGGGGCTGGGCTATGTCTCCCTGCTCTGTCTTTAGAGTATTTTGTTTTCGTGTTCCTGTCTTAAGAAGCTTTGTTTGTGCCCCCTCTACCCAGGATGCCCCACTCATCCTCAGTCTCCAGAAGTGTTTCATCCCACCAGTGTAGCTAGGTTCCCTCCCCCTTCTAGAAGTTTCTCTCACTGCTACCATCCAAGCTGAGGGTGAAAGGCAAAGGGCCAGAAAAAGGATGTAGCATCAGAGCAGCTGGCAGAGTGCCTACTGTCTCTGGCCTTAGGTCCTCATCAGAGAGTCAGGAAAGAAAAAATCACATACATCACGGCGCTGCCACAGAGACGAAATGAGGTAATTTACCTGGTTGTGCTTCCTAACGAAGGAAGCTCCGTTCTTTCACACATCTAGTGCCTACCTCACACATTCTCCTTCTCACTCTCTCCTTTCAGAGGATTTATGGCATAGTGAAAATAGCATGGGTTCCAAGTTTAGAGAGAAGTAAGCTTGACCTCAGGGCTGCTCTTACTGCCTGTAGGATCTTGGGCAAATCATTACTCTGTGCCTCAGTTATCTCATCTGTAAATGGGGGCTAGAGACACCTGCGTGGGAGAGATGTGTGATTTGGTGTGATGATGGTGAATGGTGAGGCTTGCTAACCGCTCAGGCCATGCTGTGGGAGCTGGGGGAGGAGAGGTAAAGGGGGCACAAGGCCTGATCTGAGAGACCTATGCCTTCTTGGTGGCCCAAAGCACCATCTAACCCATAGGACAGCGTGAGGGGAGTTTCCTGCGTTCTTTCTCCAGGCGAAGCTCCCCGGCCTCAGGCCCTGTCTCCCGTGTGTCAGAGCCCCAGACTGTCAGCTGCAGCTGATCAACTGTGGGGTGGTCCCCTTACAAGAGTCACCAAGCTCCAGTCAACTCCGTGCATGGCCCACTGGGTGCTCGGGAGCAGCCTGCGGCCCTCGGAGCTGCGCCGCTGGGAGGGCTCACGCAGTTCGTTACCCACGGCTGCTGCCTCCTCAGCTCTTCGGCCGGCGCTCAGGCCCCAGGCTGCTGGAGAACAGCTCTAGGCGACTCAGAGGACCCCAGAAGGCCTCTTCTCTGGAACCGAGGTGAAGGAAATAGCACAGCACGTCAGCAGCTGTCCACAGAAAAAGCTCTCCATGAACACTCCTTCAGAACGCACTTTCCGACCCTCCGAGTCGTTTCCCGTGGCTACCTAACAAGGGCCCACCCGTGCCGCAGCTTCATGCCACACAGACGTGTTACGTCACAGCTCTCGTGGGCTGCAAGTCCAGAGCGCTCCCCTGGCTCCTCTGCTTCGGGCCCCAAGAGGCCAGAGTCAAGGCGGAGGCTGGCTGGCCTCTCCTCTGCAGTCTCTGGGGAGGAAAGCACTTCCCGGCTGCTCTTGGGCAGAACTCAGTTCCTGGAGGACTGCAGCACCAAAGAAGGCCCTGTCTCCTTACGACTACCGGCCATGGCCTCTCTCTCAACTCCTCAAGTCACCCGCTTTCCTTCTCTTGCAGCACCCCCGTCTTCCGCTGTGACGAATCAGCTTCCCCTCGTGTGTGGAATCCTTGCACTTCTCTTCTGCTTACCAGCCGGAGAAAACTCAGGGGTCACCTTAGGCCCACCTCAGGGATCTTCCATCAGAAGGTCGGCCATGCCACATAATATGTAACATAACATAATCACGGGAGCCATATCTCAACTTACTTGTAGGGTGTAGGGATTCAGCTATGAGGGCAGCTTAAGAACTCACACCTCCAAAGCAGAACTGCTATTTCAGTTCTGGTATGCATCAGTGTAGCTGTGCTGGTTGTTCAAATTTTGAAATATGTCCACACCTGCGAGTAAAAAGCTGCTTCCCCAAGGTACCTTCCCTTGCGGGTACCTGGGTCCCTTCCCTGGGAGTCCCCAGCAGCTGGCTTTCCCTATGACTCAGCAAGTAAAGGGTTAACCCGGAGCTGCCCAGGGGATTCCCAAGGTTGTTAAATATCTTTTTTTAAAATATTTTATTTATTTATTTGACAGAGAGAGAAATCCCAAGTAGGCAGAGAGGCAGGCAGAGAGAGAGGAGGAAGCAGGCTCCCCGCTGAAAGAGAGCCCCATGCCGGCCTCAATCCCAGGACCCTGAGATCATGACCTGAGCCGAAGGGAGAGGCTTTAACCCACTGAGCCACCCAGGCGCCCAAGGTTGTTAAATATCTTGAGTAACACCTTGACCTCCCAGTGTAGGAGTTTGGAAACCAGTTCTAGAACGTTGAAATTTTGCACCCTAGTGTTTGTCATATCATTATGGAATTTGATATTGATTATCTTGGTCTCTTTTTCAAAACTGCAATTTTTAAAAAGATTTATTTATTTGACAGAGAGAAACACAGCTAGAGAGGGAACACAAGCAGGGGAAGTGAGAGAGGGAGAAGCAGGCTTCCCGCCGAGCAGAGAGCCCGATGTGGGACTCGATCCTGGGACCCTAGGATAGTGACCTGAGCCGGCGGCAGAGGCTTAGTGACTGAGCCCCCCGGGCGCCCCTCAGAACTGCCATTTCAATACCAGGTTACGTTGGTTAAATCTTCTTGTCCAGTTTCACCCTTGCAGCTACTCCGTGTGATCCTTTTTCTCCCCCAGCTGGAGACCTTGGAAGATGGAGATTCAAAGACAGTCCACAACTTACCCAAAGACTCAGCTAGGAAGGAGCCAGCGACCCTGTCTTGGGAAGTGGCACCATTGTCTATTTTGTTAGATAAGCCTGAAATCTAGAAGTTATCACTGTGAGCTCTTTCTCTCCCTCCTAGAGCCCCCCCGCCCAGCCCTGCTGGTTTTGCTTCCTAGGCATCTGTGCGGTCAACAGACTCCTCTCCCGCCATCTCCCCTGCACCAACAGCCACCATCTATCACCGGTCCTGCAGCAGCCTCCTCACAGGTCTCCCTGAAGCTACCTGTGCCCATTCTGACTCATTTTCTAGGTGGCACCAGGTGTTCTTAAAATAAAGCAACTGATGCCCACCCTTGGCCCGCAGACCGTCCCTCATTTCCCATTGCTCCTAGACAGACCTGGCCCAAGAGACCCCAGGAGATTCCCTGCCAACATCACCAGACTCGGCTTGCCCCTCCTTCCCCTTTCTCTCCTCGTCCTGGCCGCATAGGTCTCTTCCAATGTCCCTAATGGATCAGACCCTCCCACCTCGGGGCCTGGGTACGGACGTGTGCTAGTCTCTGAGGCTGCATGATAAGATGCCCGGACAGGCTGAGCGCCTTCACAAACAGAAATATATCTTCTCACAGTTCCAGAGGCTGGAAGGCTAGTCTCTAGCAGCCGGCAGGGTGGTTCACTGGTGAAGCCTATCCTTGGCTTTTCTCTCTGCCGGCCCATCGCCTTTCCTCCATTCTCCCTCGGAGAGAGACAGATCTCTAGTGTCTGCTCCTTTTCTTGTAAGGACCCAGTCCTGTTGAATAGGGTCCCAACAGAGGACTTCATTTAGCCCTAATTAAGTCTCTCAAGGCCCTATGGCCACATTGGGGGGTGAGGATTCCAACATATGAATTGGGAGACACAAGCAGATCCCTACCAGCACTGTTCTCTCCATTCCTACTCATTCTTCAGAATGCCGCTCAGAGGTTCCTTCCCCAGGAAAGTCTTTCCTGCAAGCCCCCAAACTAGATGGGTAGCCCTATTATTTTTCTTTGATGCCTCTGTGTACATGTTCTTCAGAACATTTACCTTGGTTTGAGATCATGCATTTTTTTAAAAAAGATTTTTATTTATTTGATAGAGAGAAACACAGCCAGAGAGGGAACACAAGTAGGGGGAGCGAGAGAGGGAGAAGCAGGCTTCCCGCCAAGCAGGGAGCCCGATGTGGGACTCGATCCCGGGTCTCCGGGATCATGACCTGAGCCGAAGGCAGTCGCTTAACCAACTGAGCCACCCAAGTGCCCCTGAGATCATGTGTTTATGTGACTCTCTGGTTAAGCTTTCTCTCTGTCTATGGAGTCTCAGCTCCCTGCAGGAGTAGACCAGCCCTCTTGGCTCTCCCTGGGTCCCCAGTTCAAGGACAGTCCCTGGAACAAAGCAAGCACAGCTTGAACTGCCTGAGTTGTTTAATTTATACTATTGTACACTCTCCCCAACCTGGAAAATGGGCCTTGTTCAAAATCCCAAAAGACATCATATAAACCATACGCTTATCCACAGGAGGGAGTTTTAAGCTATCGAGAGCATGAAGGACTGTGGTTTTGGTTGGAATTATATCCCAGTGTGAGTGCTCTCCCGTGGATGAGCACTTGAGTATATCTTTTATTAGTGAGATGGGAGGGTCAATGTACTGTGATTAAATCAACTCAGACGGGTTTTACCCCAAGTCTTTTAAAGCCTTAGCCCTTGGGATAAAAAAATCACAGGCGCTCTCCTGGTGAGGCCACCAGGTGGCAGCACAGAGTAGATGGTGCCGGCTTGTACCAGGATTCTATCCCTCCTCCCAGGAGAGGGCGGGGGCGCGGGGGGGGGGGGGGCGCCTGGTCTGGCTCCACAAGGAACCCTAAACTCTGAAGTCTGGACTCTGCCATTACTGGCTTTATCCCAGAGTCCAGGAAACCGTTACTCAGTTGCCTCGTGCCTCCGTGTGTCCAGCCCCGAAACTGGAGTCGTTTAAGTATTAAGGCAAGTGTTCACTCTTAACCTCACCACTTGTTATTCCTTCTTCTTTGAGCAGATATCCAGAGCCTCCCCGGCCTCAGGGACCCCCACTAATAGCCTGTTCTCTCTGCACAGTGTTAGAAGCACTCTGCTGACATCGATCAGGGGCAAGGGGCAAGAGGCCCAGAGGAGCAGAGGAGTGCATGTGCATGGCAGGGGACTTTGCAGAGGGCAGGAAGGCCATTTTGCTTCTTAAGTTCCATATATGAGTGAGATCATGTAACAATTGTTTTTATCTGATTGACTTGTTTCCCTCAGCATAATAACCTCTAGTTCCATCCACGTTGTTGCAAATGACAAGATTTCATTCTCTCTCTCTCTCTTTTTTTTTAAAGATTTTATTTATTTGACAGAGAGAAACACAGTGAGAGAGGGAACACAAGCAGGGGGAGTGAGAGAGGGAGAAGCAGGCCTCCCGCCGAGCAGGGAGCCTGATGTGGGACTCGATCCCGGGTCTCCGGGATCATGACCTGAGCTGAAGGCAGTCGCTTAACCAACTGAGCCACCCAGGCGCCCCAAGATTTCATTCTTTTTGATGGAGGAGTAATATTCCACTGTGTGTGTGTGTGTGTGTGTGTGTGTGTGTGTGTGTGTACCACATCTTTATCCATTCATCTGTTGATTGATGGATGTCTGGGCTCTTTACATATTTTGGGTATTGTGGACACTGCTACTAGAAACACGGGTGCATGTGCCCCGTTGAATCACTATGCTTGTATCCTTTGGATGAATACCTAGTAGTGCAACTGCTGGGTCATAGGGTATTTCTAGTTTTAGCTTTTTGAAGAACCTCCACACCTCACCGTGGTTTTGATTTGCATTTCCCTGATGATGAGTGGTGTTGAATATCTTTTCATGTGTCTATGGGCCATCCGGATGTCTTTGGAAAAACATCTATTTAGATCTGCCCATTTATTAATTGGGTTCTTTGTTTTTTTGCTGTTGAATTGTATGAACTCTTAATATATTTTATATATTAGCCCCTTATCATATATGTGATTTGCAAATATTTTCTCCCACTCAATAGGGTGCCTTTGCTCTTTTGTTGATGGTTTCCTTTGCTCTGTGGAAGTTTAATAGTTTGATAGAATTTTACTTGTTTATTTTTACTTTTGCTGCTTTTGCAAAAACCATCTCTAAGACCCATGTCAAGGAGCTTACTGCCTATGTTTTCTTCTAGGGATTTTGTGGTTTGGGTCTTACATGCAAGTTTTTAATACATTTGGAATTAATTTTTGCACATGGTGTAAGAAGTGGTCCAGTTTCATTCTTCTGCATGTAGCTGTCCACTTTTCCCAACACCACTTATTGAAGAGACTGTCCTTTCCTGCTTGTATATTCTTGGCTCCTTTGTTGTAAGTTAGTTGACGATATATGTGTGGGTTTATTTTGGGACTCTTAGTTCTGCTCCATTGATCTGTGTGTCTGTTTTTATTCCAATACTATTTCTAATACTTTAATTACTATTGAAATCAGGGAACATAATGCCTCCAGCTTTGTTCTTCTTTCTCAAGATTGCTTTGGCTACTCTGGGTCTTTTGTGGTTCTACTACATTTTAGGATTGTACTTTTTATTTTTGTGAAAAATGCCATTGGAATTTTGATAGGGATTGTCAAAGAATCTGTCGATTGCTTTGGGTAATGTGGACATTTTGACAATATTAATTCTTCCAGTCCATGAGATCAGATTATCTTTCCATTTATTTATACCTTCTTCAATTCCTTTCATTAAGGTCTTGTACTTAGATCTTTGACAAAAGACTCCACTGGTCCCAGATGCACTTCGAGGAGCAAGGGTTTAGTGGATACGTGCCAAGCACTGGGTACCATTAAAAATAACTTCTTGGGGTACCAAGAAGTGGTTCGGTCAGTTAAGCGTCTGCCTTGGGCTCAGGTCATGATCCTAGGGTCCTGGGATCAAGCCCCACATCAGGCTCCCTGCTCAGTGGAGAGCCTGCTAATCCCTGTCCCTCTGCCTACCACTTCCCCTGCTTGTGCTCTCGCTCTCTCTCTGTCAAATGAATAAATAAAATCTTTTAAAAAATAACTTCTTTACACATTACTTTTTCCATCCTTTATGTATCCATTTGTACATTTCCCCCACTTTCGCCTCCTGGAAGTTTTCTACAGAGAAATTTTCATTGCTCAGATTTCCCTTCTAGAAGGTTGACTCAGGCCATAGTTCCGAGAGTAAATGCGGGGGTCAAGAGTGGAGATGGGGAGGCCAGTAAGCGGGCCTTAGGAGTTGTCTAGGGCAGAGATGGCAGTGGCTTGGACTAGAACAGTGATGAGAAGGAGAGAGAAATGGAGGGATGCCCATAACATTCAACTATGGTAATTGGGGTAAGATGGGAAGGTGGGGAGCCCCAAGAAGATCCCCAACATGGAAGCAGGTGCTATTGATGGGCATGGGGAAACTGAGGCAGGGAGGGGAGAAGAGGCTCTGGCAGGAGCTCAGGGCATGGCACCCCCTGAGATCAGGGACCACTAGGAGGGCAGCTGACCCCACTGTGCCTGGGAAGTGCCTGGGGCCTTGGCCCTGGGCCATTAAAGACCACTGGTCAACTCCCTGGCCGGGGGACACAGCCATGTGGAGGTCCCTGGAGCCCTCACTTTTCCTGTGACCCATATGTCCTTAGATGTTGAAGACCCACAGTAAGACATACAATGGTGACTGTCACCGCAAGGTGGCACTTAGAGGCTGTCTTGAGTTTTAATTTCCAGCCCGTCCAGGGACAAACGTGGGGTTCTTGCTTTGCTGAACGAATTGGGCCCTGACATCATGTTCACAAGTGAAGAGGCCAATTCCGAGTGCTGTGGTGACTCCTATCCTACTGGCTGCATCCCAGTAAATACAGGCTAGGATTCTAAGAATGAAACAAAGGTCCACATCCAAGAGCTTGGTTTGGATGGCAGCCACCAGGGGCATGACCTTGGGCATGTCATTTAACTTTGCAGAACCTGAGCTTTCCTAAAATGGGAAGTTGGGCTAAAGATCATTCCTTTCTCATACACTTATCTGTGGGGGGGGGGGAACATATGGAAGCAGGTTGTATTCTTTTTCATCGGAGCCCCTCATGGCACGGCCACCTCCGTTGGATTTTTCCAACATTTACAGAGTCCTCACTCTTTTCCTGGCCCTGTGCTGGCTGCTGGGGATGTGATGCAAAGGTGAATGTGGGTCCTGCAGCCTGGGGGAGTCTTCCGTGAGGACGCACCCTGCCTGGGCCCAGGATCATGAGTGACGCCCCCTGAGGCCAGCACGTGGCCATCTAGGGCTGGACCGGGAGTGTCCTCACCACCACCCCCAAGATGCCAGGAACTCAGACCAGTGACTTCAGCCCCTGTGGGCAATACAGGATGTCCTCTGACCCCCACCCAGCGCCTGTTAGCACACCAGCAGTGGGCTGCCCGGTCCTGGGGAGTGAGGCTCCAGCTCGCGCTCCAAGGATTTCCAAGGAAGCAGAGTCAGATTGCTTCCAGAAATGACACGGTTTCCTGCCTGTCCGGGCCTTTGCAAAACCATAATAGGAGCCACTGTTCCCTCGGTGACTCAGGGCCTCCTGGATGGTGGAACATGTGATGCACTTGTCCTGGAATAAAACTTCCAGAAGTTTCCCTCTGTGTGGATGGTTTGGTCTGCTTTTTCCTCTTAGGGAAGAGACGAGCGAGCCTGGCTTTTCCTTGCTGTCTGCTGAGCCGGGAATGACTGGGAGTCTGACTTGACTATCACCAGCTCCTTGCCAGTGTCTGGCATCCATAGCTCTTTCTGTCCCTTTTCAGTAGGCTCTGCCGACTTCAAAGTCTAGCACCGCGGTCATGAGCACAGGACCCTGGAGCCAGACGTGGTTAGTTCAAATCCTGGCTCTGTGACTTGCTAGCATGATCAGATGACTTAGCTTGGCCACGGCTCCATGCCCCGTCTACCGTGAGGGCTGCTGGGAGAATGCCGTGAGCTGGTCTTGGAGAGCGCTTTGAGCAGTGCCTGTCCTGTAATACAGGGCCATGTGAATGCGAGCCGCTACCTGTCTCTTCCACCTGCCTGTGGTGCCCTCCGTCGATGCAAAACAGAGCTCGGGACATGAGCATACAGAGGTTCACTGTGGGGACGTGATGGATGACAGGTTCCCTTAGCTGTCGAGAAGTGACTGAGTCCTCAGCCCCCAGGCTGGGGCATTCTCTGCTGTCCTCCTTGTCTCTGGGCCCAAGCCCTAGGCCCTCAGTGGCCTCACTCGCTTACATAGCCCACATGCCCTGGTTACCTGCTCCACATGAAGCACTGTGCTAGGTACTGGGTTGTAGCTCCTGCCTCTGATGAATGTGATCTAAGTCATGGGGAGACAGAAAGAAACTGGCACTCTCGGAGGGGATCCAAAAACAGGAGTACTCATCCATTCCTGGAAGTCTTCCTCGGGAAAGCGATATGTTGGCTGGAATGGGAAGGATGAGAAATGCAGGGGCTGAGGGAACAGCATTTGCATAGGGAACAGCATTTGTAAAGCCTCAGCCCCAGGAGAGCCTCAGTTCCTTCTTGACTCTGGCCGAAGTGCAGAGTTCAGGGGCAAGGGATCAAGGATCTGGTCAAGCGTTGAGTTAGAATACAGCCTGGTGGGGTGGAAAAGAGTCAGGCTTTGAGTCAGCCAGCTCTGCCTCCTCTGTGTGGCCTTGGGTGACTTACTTAACCTCTCTGAACTGTTTCCTCTACTAGAGCATGTAGTAGTTATTTCCTCTTGGGAAATGTTTCATTAGGGACAAGGAATAATAACAATTAAGAATTATCATTTAAGAGAATGAATGTAAAATACTAGCATGTTATTTGGCACAAAATAAGCATTCAAGAACTATTTCATTAATTCTGAAAAGGTATTCCCCTACCCCAAATGTTAACATCTCTGATACTGGGATTCATCATAAAGAGCTAATTAGTAGCCTCATTTCTTTCTTGGTGGTACAGAGCTAATGACATCATATGATTGATGAAACCTTACGGTCAGGGAAATGGGCTGGGTCTTTGGACTATCCAGAATAGAGGTCAGCAAACGTTTTCTGCAAAGACCCAGAAGGTGAATATACTGGGTTCTGGGGGCCATATAGTTTCCATCACAGCGACTCGACCCTGCCATTACAGGGCAAAATGAGCGAGGGACCGTATGTGACTGATGGAGGCTCACCGTGACCAATGAAGCTCTGTTCATAGATACTGGCTTCCGAACTTCATGTAATTTTCGTGGATCACAAATGTTATTCTCCTTTGAATTCTCCCCCCCACACCATTTACAAAGGTCAAAACCGCTCTTTGTCCACAGGCTGTTTACAAACTTAGTTCACAGGACAAAAACAGGAAGCTGGCTAGATTTGCCCCATTACACCTAGGCCACAATAATATCTACAGAGACATGGTCAAGAACTGTTCTTCATAAATGCCTCTGTTTTATGTGTCTGTTCCTATCTGGAAAGTTGCCAGACTTTTTCAAGCATTACTAGGAATTATGTGTGATGATGTTGGGGGGTATCTAGGAGCAATTTGAATCTAGAAACTCAGCTTGGATAGACTGGAAACAGGGATATTTGGCGGAGGAGATGACCCATGAGCTGAGTTGTGCAGAATAAATTGGAAATGTAGCATGGGGATAGAGGGTGCAAAGTAAAGAAGCAGGCTTGTGCCTGTGAGAAGGAGCAGGCACGGCTGGAGACTAGGGGCTGGGGCAGGGGGCGATGCAGGGGGGAATGCCAGATCATGCCAGGAAACCAAAGGACTTTCATGCCAAGGCAGGAGTTCTCAACTTGAAGCCCATAGATTGAGTTTTAGAAGGTTTTACAAACCTCTCCCTGTCTCTCTCTCTTTTTTTTAAGTTTTACATATTTAAATAAGTTCTACTACACCCAACGTGGGGCTCAAACTCACTCCCCGAGATCAAGAGTCACATGCTCTACTGCCTGAGCCCGCCAGGTGCCTTTAAATCTCTTGAAATTATATGCAGGGGCACCTGGGTGGCTCAGTTGGTTGGGCAACTGCCTTCGGCTCAGGTCATGATCCTGGAGACCCGGGATCGAGTCTCACATCGGGCTCCCTGCTCGGCGGGAAGCCTGCTTCTCCCTCTCTCACTCCCCCTGCTTGTGTCCCTCTCTGGCTGTGTTTCTCTCTGTCAAATAAATAAAATCTTAAAAAAAAAAAAAAGAAATTATATGCAGAATTTCGTGCAGATGTGTATTCTTTTTTAGGAATGTCTATGCCTTTGATCAAATTCTCCAAGGGGCCTGTGGCCCCAACTGAAAAATAAAAGCAGCACTAAAATGAGCGCAGAGTCGTTGGCAGCAGACACCACTGGACTGGCGCCTGCCTTGCTCAGTTTCACTCTTCTCTCGGAACTCCCTGATATGCTGGGATGGGCCCTCTGAGTTTTCCCATCTAGGAAGCAGGAATAAGCTACTTTCTTTGTAGAACAGTTGTGGGAATTACAAATAGCCAAGGAAGCTCAGGTAATCCCTTATTATCTGAACTCTGGTTATAAGAATACTCACTGTGATGGTTTGCAAACGGGTACCCAAGAGCTAACTGAACACCTACCTGAGGAGCTGGCTGGTGCACCGGTGGAGCATTTATGGGGTGGGTGAGCCCCACTGAGCGTGTGTGGTCTGCATCGACATCCTCTCTGAGCCTTTTCTCCATGGATTGCTCCCCTTTATTGCATTTTGCAGTGTGTTGGGCATCAGTGCTGACATCTTTGAGCAATCTTGCTCGCGTGTTAATTGCAAATACCTCCTAAGAAATCGAAAAGTCTGTGATGACAGTGGGTGAGGCCAAGTGGTCTACAAAGGCCCTTCATGATCTGAAAAAGCAGAAATGATAAAGGGTGTTGAGAGTAGGAGGCACATGAATGAATGAGCTTGGCCGTGACCATGTGCCCATCACTCATGCCTGTCAAGGAAACAAAATAATCATGATTGTCAGTGAGTGTGGTCATGACCTGAGCAACGAGGAGAGCACACTCTCAGAGCTATATAGCTAACTGTAAACACAAAAGCAAACCAACGTCCACTTTGACTTATTTTATCCCAATGAGTCATCTATGGCTTCAGATACGGGGTCATGGCCATTAATTTTCTGAGTCCAAAGTGTCAAGAAGGGAAGGGCACCTTCAGTTCTCGGTCTGGACACAGTCCAGCGTCAGGCACGCACACTACCCTTTCCTTCTTTCTCCCTGCACCTGACTTGGGAACCTCTCCTATGAGTTAGTGTGATTATTCCAATTGGATTACTTATTTTACTATGTGAAGTGGTTGTTTTATTCAGTTACACATCTAATGTACCATTTCATTATAACTTACAGTTATAGTACAAGTCCAATGAAAGAAAACAAAATGTGTACCCAATACTGTCTGGTGTCACTGTGTGTCAGTAACATCCAACACTTCATATTATGTAGCAATCCCCAGTGATTTGTTAGGTAGATGTTTAAGCATGTTTTCATAAAATTCAGAAAATCAGTTGGGATTTTTAGAATGGGCTGTGAATGCAATATTACTTTTTTACTTAAAATAATGGAATATAGGGACATCTGGCTAGCTCAATTGGTAGAGCATGTGGCTCTTGATTTTGGGGTTGTGAGTTTGAGCCCCATGTTGTGTGTAGAGATTATTTAAAAATAAAAGCTTTAAAAAAATAAAAAATAAAATAATGAAATATAAGCTCCTGCCGGCCAAGTCTTCTCCAACTGCCTGGAGAGCCACAGTGATTGAGATGCCTTCATTTGTTCCACAGAACAATCTGGAAGCTTCCAGAATGATGAGAAGAGCTAAACATATCCTGGAGTTTTAGCTAAATGATCCAAGGGGCTTAATCCCAGAGTCCCAGAATATCATAAGCAGGAAGAGAGGGGCCCCAGGTCAGGAGGTCGGCCCTCCTTTTCCATCTGATGCAAGTGGAAACTGTGGCCTGACCTGGGAAGGGACTGATCCAAGGTCACCAGAGAAACTGATAACTAAGCCTCCTGCCTTCAGTGTCGGTGCTTTTTCCACTTCTCCTAGTCCGAAACTCATTTGGTCCAACCATCTCAATTACTGATGCAGAAACAGGTCACAGAGAACATTGACTTGGCCAGGGTCACTTTGCAGGCTAGTGATACATTTAGAATAAAATCAGAGCATTCTGGTCCATAGCAGCCTTAGACTCCGTCGCATGCAACCCTCATTTAACTGTTGAGAAACCAAGGCCAGAAAAGGTAACGAGTGATTACAGTTCTATCAATATCTAGCTTTGCTGCCACTGGCGAGGGAGAGTGCCTTTCACTGAGCCCCGGCCACGGGACACAGGGCAGCTAGCAGGGAGAGGGTGGCGTGGTTTGAATAGGCCAAGGGGAAGGTTCTTATGGCAGCCCAGTTGTTGGGTGAGTGGGAATAGTGCTGACAGTGGATTGCCACAGGGGGCAGGAAATCCTGAGTCCGAGGTAGGTGATTCCAGAGGCCTCCAGACACCCGTCAAGAAAGCAGTAACACTAAGAGGATCAGAGTCTGGGATTTCTGTAAGGCTCGGATGGGACCTTATGCACTAGGGATTCTTTCAGAATAAAAGGAACAAGGAGACAAAGAAAGAGAATTGAGCCCCAGAATAGAGTCCGGGAGCTGGAAAGGACCCCCAGCTTTTTACAGGCAGGGAAACTGAGGCCGAGAAGGGCAGAGACTTGGCCAAGGCCACAAGTCACAGTCAGGACCCAAACCGGCCCCTCCTGTGTGCTAGGGGCAGCCCTCTCCCCTCCAACCCCATTTCAGCATGTTGAAAGGCTTGCTGTATCTTTCTGAGGATCTCTGGAAACAGAGGGAGCGGCTGGCTCTTTCCCAGAATCTGAGCCCTTTTATGTGTCTGCCCGAGCTCCCAGAGGTCACCCCTGGAGTCCATGCTGTCGCCAGCCCTCCATCCACAGACTCTCCTTGCTCTCAGTGCTTGGGTTTGGCTCCCAGACAAGATCTCCTCCTGGGACCGGAGCAGGGGGATATTTAGCTCCCCCACACTCCAGGGCTGCCGAGCCCATTCTTAGCCATTCCCGAACAGAGGCCCCAGGTTAGCTTGGGCCCCTCTCTGTTGGGCAGAAAATGTCTTCTGAGGAAGCTGAGGCCTTGAAGTCCTGATCCTTTTCTTACCCACAGACGGCCGTTTCCTTTTTTAGAACAGGAACTCAGAGGACACAGCTCCTTGCCCAGCTGTGAATAGTCTCGCAGGCACAGAATTCCAGGAACCCACATGCCACTAGAGAGACGGCCCGCCTTTCAAAGTTGACTGTAGGGAAAGGGCACGTCCCTTGCAGGGGTGTAGGGGGCCTGGAAGCAGCTCCAAGAGTCTGAGAAAGTCATCCTGGCACCAAGTCGGGCACAGCTGTGGTGGAGATTTTCCACTGTCTCACCCACACACCTCGAGTCACCCACACTGACCCCTCCCCTTCACTTGACAAGGGTGTATTGAACACCTACTATGTGTCAAGCATTTTCTAGGCACCAGAACTTTTTTGGACATACCACAGAAAACAGACAAAGTTCCCTGCTGTCAAGAAATAGCTATTTTAGGGGCACCTGGGTGGCTCAGTTGTGAAGCGTCTGCCTTTGGCTCAGGTCATGATCCCGGAGTACCGGGATCGAGCCCCGTGTCGGGCTCCCTGCTCGGCGGGAAGCCTGCTTCTCCCTCTCTCACTCCCCCTGCTTGTATTCCCTCTCTGGCTGTGTTTCTCTCTGTCAAATAAATATTAAAAAAAAAAGAATTACTATTTTGAAAGGAAACTTCTGTACTATTTTGTATATTTATAAAGGCAGAAAGCATAGAGCTTTGATGTTGGATGGACCTCAGTTTGAACCTGCTTTGTTCTCTCATCTTGGGTGGCTGTTTTAACTTCCCCAAGCCTCAGTTTCCTCAACTAGAGTAGAGATACAAATTCCTCCTTTACCTCAGTTGGTTAAATAGAGAGTTACCATACGATTCAGCAAGCCTGCTCCTGCTCGGATACCTAGGGGAAGTGAAAACATGTCCACATAAAAACTCGCCCATGAAGGTTCACTGCAGCTGTATTCATAAAGCCAAAGAGTAGAAACAACCCATCAACTGATGAACAGGGAAACAAAATGTGATATATCCAGATAACGGAGCCTTTGGCAATATTTGTAGGAACGAGTTACTGTGACACGTCACTGCACGGATGAACCTTGAAAACATTAACACAAATTAAAGAAGTGTTCATGTAAGACCACAGAGATGTCTCCACGTACACAGGATGTCCACATTAGGCAGAACCATGGAGATCTGTGGTGCCGTAGGACGGGGATATGGAGAAAGTACAGTATAATGTCAAGGGGCGTAGGGGTTTTTGGAGGATGATGAAAATGTTCCAAAATTGGTTATGGAGAGGGACACACAATTCTGTGCATAAATTAAAAGCTGCTGAGTTGTACACTTTAAATGGGTAAGTTTTTTTTTTTTTAAAGATTGTATTTATTTGACAGAGAGAAACGCAGTGAAAGAGGGAACACAAGCAGGGGGAGTGAGAGAGGGAGAAGCAGGCTTCCTGCCGAGCAGGGAGCCCGATGTGGGACTCGATCCCGGGTCTCCAGGATCGTGACCTGAGCCGAAGGCAGTCGCTTAACCACTGAGCCACCCAGGCGCCCCTAAATGGGTAAGTTTTATGGTATGTGAATTATATCATCATAAAGCTCTGAAAAAAAGTCCCTACCGTGTAGGGCTCTTGGAGGATTATGACCTAATTACACAACATCGCTAACATCGTGTCAGGCATTTGGCAGGTGGTCAACCCATGCTAACTGTATTTGCTTGGAATCAAATAGTAATGGGCTGGTTTGTCCAAAACCTTAAAAATATGTCTGCTGTCAATGTAAAAATGAGATAATCCTGTGTTGCACCTGGAGCAGGTGGTCCTGCTACCCGCCCCGCGCCCTAACCCAATCCTTTCCATGCCTGCTAAAATCCTACTTATGTCGCAACCCAGCTCGGAAGTCACCTTGGCAAAAGCCTCCCTGTTGGTCTGCCGAAAATTCCTGGTACACTCAGAGGCAAGCTGTGCTCATGGTCCTCCTTGTTTCTGAGCTCCTGGTGAACCTGTCTCTCCATGTGGGTCCCCTCTGTGCTCAGCACCAGGCACAGAGGGCTCCATCTTCTAATGACCGTGTTTACAGTACACATGCCCTATCTCCCCAGCACAACACTTGTGCTGGGCAGAATTCTCAGGTGGCGCTCATGACCTTTGCCCTCTGGTTCCATGGCCATGGGGATTTGGGAGATGTGATTAAGATTACTCAGCAGGGGGCGCTTGGGTGGCTCAGTTGGTTAAGCGTCTGCCTTTGGTTCATGTGCTCAGGGGTTGTTCTTTAAAGATATTCCTACTTGGTGCACCTGGGAGGCTCAGTTGGTTAAGCGGCTGCCTTTGGCTCAGGTCATGATCCCAGAATCCTGGGTTCAAGCGCCACATCGGGATCCCTGCTTGGCGGGAAGCCTGCTTCTCCCTCTCTTACTCCCCCTGCTTGTGTTCCCTCTCTAGCTGTGTTTCACTCTGTCAAAAATAAAATCTTTTTTAAAAAAAGATATTCCTACTCCTTGGCCTTGACTGGCCATGTCTACCTTGTTGGCAGAATCGAGGCCATCCCCATTCCCTTTGAGTCTTCTTCCTTCCCTGTGAAAATGTGCTGTGCTCCTAGGCAGCCAACAGAACCCCCCACTGCATAGCTCATGCTGTTCACGCCATCCATTCACACTGGGCTTATACTATGCCAGCCCTGAGATGGCATGGGGGGTGGGAGTGTGGAGAGACATGAGAGATCATACCTGCCCACGAGACGCTGTCTGTCCATAGGTCAGCTGAATATATAAGAAATTAACTAGAATGCAGTGAGCTATGGATATATCTGTGATAGATTGTGTTAGATAAAAATAAAAGCCTCTTAAAATGGTATGCAATGCATGATCAGATTTCTGTAAAACATGCCCTTGTGGAAGAGTTATGTCAAAATGTTATCTCTAGATGGTGATCTTGGAAAAGGATGGACCTCTGTCCTAGAAGCAGGAGGTGGAAGAAGGAGGGAGGATGCTCTTCCAAGAAGATCGTGGATTCTCTCATTGCTCCTTTATTTACACATAATAATAATAGTCAATATTACTAACACTATGAGCCAAGCACCAGTGCCCCAGCACATTATATAATAACTCCTTTAATCCTTGTAACACCCCTAAGAGGGCTCTCTGATTCCAGTGCTTATTTCTCCTTGCTTCTCCAAATGTGGCTTGGGACCATGGATCCAGAGCAACCCCCGCCCCCCTGCAAAGGTGGGAGTGGGAGGGGCCAGGTAAAGGAGTGGGCGGGCCTATGCAGATGATGCTACATTCAGGGAAATGTTTTTCTTTGTTTACAGGGCTGGACACTGTGCTATATCTGTGAAGGGGGATATTCTGATTGTTCTTAACCTGTTGATATATTCTAAACTCTCTACAATATCCAGCTACTTCTTTTTATTGGAAAAGAACAAAGGAAAGCACGTGGCTTTATATGTGTAAGTGTGCTCAGGGCTATGGTGGATGGGTCTACAAAGTCAGGTGGGGGCTTGGGAGACTGACTAGATAGTTCTGCTTTGAGACACTAAGGAAGAGTCGCTGAGAGAAGGACGGTAACCTGTGACCTGCGTCTTAAGGGAAGTGTGTGAGCTCACCGGGTGTAGCGAAAGCAGCATGGCTCTGTGCTGGGAACTCACTTGATGGTGAATTCAGGAGAGTGGCCTGAGGGGAGCACAGGAAATGAAGCTGGGATATGGGTACTTAGCAGCTGGGTTGTTATGCTGAGGGGAATGGGGAGCACTGAAAGTCTAAAGTGGGTGAGGGACTGGTGGGGGTGCTGGTCTGGAAGCTCAGGCTAGGGCAACAGGAGGGGCAGACAGTCTGGGGACAGAGAGGCCAGTGGTAGCCACAGCCCTGGTTAGAACTAAGAAGGGACAATATGGCCAAAATGGAAAAATGCCTATGGGTCAGGGAGATTCAGACCCCTGTGGGTTTCAGCACCTCCTCTCCCCACACTTCTCCCTCCATTTACTCACTATGTAACACTGGGCAGGGCATTCTCATTCAGCCTTGATGAATTAGCAGAAGTGACAGCTAACTGGGAAAGGCGGATGGCTGGTGACAGATAATAAATGGGTACAAGTGGTAGCCCCCTTCTTCGTCCCCTTGACGCAGATGCTGGTGACCGATTTTCTCCTCTGAGTTGCTCAGCTGGTGCCAGGGAAAGCGTGAGGTTGCTTGTTCAGGAAGGATCTATGAGTGCACCAAGTCTGTGGGACCCACCATGGTACCCGGGCACCCTGGCAGACCCCGGGGGCTGGGGCCAGAACTTCAGGGACCAGTGGGGAAAGAGGAACACAGAGGCAGAATGGGGCCAGATCCCTGGGTTCCAATCAATATCCAATCCTAACCCCTCCGGTCCCGGCTGTGCTGGGTCTGGCTGGGTTCTGAGCCAAGCCACACCTAGTCCCTGTCCTCAGGGAGGTCACCATCACTTAGGGCACATTCACAAATAGAGTCTTACTGCTACAGGCCGAGGCCAGTGTCGTGTGGCTAAGGTTTAACTAACCCTCGCAGCCA
The DNA here is from genome assembly GCA_004023965.1 of Spilogale gracilis. Classification (NCBI taxonomy): domain Eukaryota; kingdom Metazoa; phylum Chordata; class Mammalia; order Carnivora; family Mephitidae; genus Spilogale; species Spilogale gracilis. Next base: position 43,624 of record PITA01004102.1, on the reverse strand, counting down.
CCCTGGGAAGCAGGTGCCCTGCTCTCCACTTTAGAAATAAAGGAGCAACAGCTTCAAGAGAAGGATGTGGCCCGGATTTTCCCACCTGGGGGTGGCTGAGTCAGGGATGGAAGCCACAACTTGTCCAAATCCAGGGCCTGGGTGTCCAGGTGTCTGGGGACTCAGGTTTAAGCAGGGACAGACAGGGGTGTGCCTAGGCAGGGAATTCTACCTCACGAACCTGTGATGTACCCCTGGGCCTACTGGCAGAGGGGTGGTGGGTCAGGGGTTTCCTGATCAGCGAGGGACAAGTGCCCTGCACAGATGCCCAACCCTGAGTCAGCCTGGAATTTCACAGCCTCCAGCTCCCTCTTCTTCTCTCGCCCCACCCTCCTGAGCATGTCCACTAGGGCACCAAGAGGGTCCCTGGGGTCTCTGTCCCCATAGGCTGGTCCCGACCTTCTGATTGAGAATAGCAAAGCTGAAGGAGGTCCTGGTTTGAGATCTGCCTGGTTCCTGTCTCAGCTCAGAGATTCTGAACTCCGCGTTTATGCAAGCTTCTCTGAGCCTCGGTTTCCCCAACATGCACACAGTCAGGATGAAAATGACCCCACCGGTCAAAGGAGGTTGTGCTTAGAGAACGCTAATGCCCTTGGGTGTCAAGTTTCCTCGGAGACAAGGAGTTTGGGAATTGCGGGCCTGCGTCCTGGCTCCGACCTGCTGTGTGGCTCTGAGGCAGTGTTTCCCCTCTCTGAGCTTTAGACCTCAAGTGGACAGGCTACTCTGACCCTCTGTGCTCCTGGGCTGGGAAGACAGTTGGTCACCAGCAGCTTAGTGGGGAATCTTTAGCTGTGGTAGAGGGGGATCTGGCCCAGTCCCCTGGCTTATTGGAGCAGCGGGAAAAGACAAACAAAACCCAGACCCCACTTATCCAGGAACAGGCTCCTTTTGACCTACCTGGATTTGGTGAAGGTTTATCCAGCCTCTGATTTTGTCGGGCTTTGCACAGGTTGTTCCTTCAGCCTGGATGCTATACCTCGGTTCTAGGACAGCTCAGAGGTCCTCCCATAGAAGCCTTTGCACACTGCCTTTAGCCTAGCACTTAACCTGCTCCGAAAACCCGGGAGTTGGAACCATCAGCCCTCCTTTGACATAGAAGGTCCAGAGACGCTAGGTCACAGGACAGTGGGAGGCCCAGCTCCGAAGCCTCACCCGCTGCCTCTCAGGGCTGGAGCCCAGACCTCCTGCAGGCGCTGGGGGAAGCACTTACATGCTAGCCACTATTCTGAGAATGCCTTCCTCCTTAGGACGTGAGGTCCGGGAAGTAGGGCGTGCTCTCAGATGGAGTGCTCCAAGAAGCAAAAGCCAGCTATTTCCAGGAAGTATGCGGTAAACACCCTCATTGGGCCTCAGTTTCCCTTCCTGTGAAATGGGAACGAAGAGGCATGGACTCAGCACTCTTAGGGCCCTCTCGGAACCAGTTCTTCTCAGGTCCCAAGCCTGCTCCAGTGGGGTAGCCTGGAAGGCTTGGGGTAGGGACCGCAGCGAGGACAGCGCACTCCTGACGGTTGCCGCTCCGGGCCTGGCCACCCTAACCCCGCCCAACCCGCTCGCGCGGTCGCTTTAAGGTCGGGCGGGTCCGGCCGCGCGGCACCTGGAGCCCCGGACCCCGGCCACCCGGGAGTCTCCGCCCGACCGACGGTGCGCGAGGACCGGGATCCGAGGAAAGGTGGGGCGGGCAGCGCCCTCCCCCCCAATCCCCGTAAGATCGGAAGCCCGAGAGCAAGCGCAGGGTTCGGGAAAGGGTGGCCGCGCAGGGGCGGAGGGCGAAGCCGGCTCCGGACGCTCCTCCGCGCCCCGGGAGCGCCCCCGCAGCTCGCCGAGACCCTGCGAGACCCCGGGGGCTCGCGCGTGTGCTGGGCCGACTGAGCACCTGTCTGCGCCGCCTGGTGGGCGGCGGGAGCGGACTGGACACCCGGCGGCTGCTGGTCGGGGGCGTTCGGACACTCTTGACGAGACCGAGAGAGTGGGACCTTGGAGCTTTTGGGGGACGCAGAGAGCCGGACTAGGGGACCGCAGGACTAGGGGACCGCCGTTAGGGCCGCTCCCTAACCCCGGGCGCTTCCCGCAGACCTAAGGGAGAGCCTTCCTGGGATCGCACCGCCCTCCCGTCCTGGCGCCTGGAACACGCCTGACCACCTGCCCCCTTATGGCTCCTTCCCAGGTGGGTGTAAGCTTGCTTCTCTCCCTCCTCTAGGCTCCTCCTAACGCCAGCCCTGCCTGTACCCTTTCTCTTCACCTTGACTACAGTGACTTGTGGGTGCAGAATGGACATCCAGGTCTCATCCCCTGTTCTAACTCCCTGGGTGGCCTTGGGCACCGCAGTCAGGGCCTCAGTTTACCCCGCAGTTGATTGGGATGGTTCTAACCACTTCGTGTTCAGATGGTTTAGTTTTTGCAGAGGAGTGGCACGTGGAGTTCTCTTGTTGGTTACAGTGTGATCTTGCCTATTTTACAGAGGAAGCTGAGGGAGGTGTGGCGAAGCGACGGAAATTGCCCAGTGTCAGAGCCAGGGTCCATTCTTGTCCAGCTCTGTGTCACCGTGCTTCACTTACAGCTTCCCATCCTGCCACCTCATCTTTACAACTTACTTTCCCCTCAGGGATGCCGAGCAGCTTCAAGGTCATGGAGCTTGGCCATAGTTAGAAGGAGTGATAAGTCTGGTGCAGGGAAGGGCCTCCTCTGGCTGGTGGGAGGTGAGGGTGACAGCATCAGATAGGCTTCTGGGAGGAGGTGGTTGGTATTTGGACTGGGTCTTGAAGGGGGGGCTGTGAAATGAGGGCCCTGGAGGGGGGCCGAGGGCTCCCAGTCTGAGGCCCCTAGGTCCCCAGGATGGGGTTCACATTTGGCACTGACCTCAGGCAAGCTGTCATGCTCAGAGCTCCATAATGCTGTTGTGGGGATGAAGTCAGGGGCCATCTGTAAAGTGACGTGTGGGACCTGCCATTGTCATGTAGGCCAAGGGAGACATGGAAATCCTACCTGCAGACTGCCTTCATCACTGAGGGGCAGGATTAATGATGATTCGTGTTTTGCATCTTTATTCCCTTCTGAGGTTTTTTCTCTTTATCACAATGAGCAGCCACTGCTTTTATAGAAGTTTAAAACCATCTTAGGTTACCTTCTATGGGAGCAAGTTTAAGTGTTGAGAAGTACAGCAATTTCTGGCTTGGGGCCAGGTCCTTCGTCTTTTGGGACTAGGTCTCCTTGTTTGTAAAACAGAGATTTATTTCCCTGCCCTGAGCACCCACCTCAGTTGTGGGGAGTGCAAAGAGGTGCCCCGATATACCGGCAAGGGCTTATTGACTATAATTGATATATCGTGAGTTTCTAAATTGTTTTTCCAAGCTGATTTCTGCAGCTTTTCCTCTTACAGCCTTTCCTAGCTATGTAACTTAGGAAAGGGAGTAGTCAGGTTCTTTTTCTCCACCCGCCCCTGCCCCTCACAGATGCCTTGAGCTGGAGACAAGAGGCACTTGCCCCATAGAGTCACAGCAAGAGAACAGCAGGCAATTTATATATGACATTTTTCTATATGCTTCTGGTGGTCTGGGGGCTCAGAAAGATGTGGGGTCCATGCCTAGAGTACCCTTGTTACATGTATACATTCTCTTTTTCTCTCACATGTACCCGCATGTGTTTTTTTTTTTTTTAAGATTTTATTTATTTGACAGAGAGAAACACAGCTAGAGAGGGAACACAAGCAGGGGGAGTAAGAGAGGGAGAAGCAGGCTTCCCGCCGAGCAGGGAGCCGGATGTGGGGCTCGATCCAGGGTCTCCGGGATCATGACCTGAGCCGAAGGCAGTCGCTCAACCAACTGAGCCACCCAGGCACCACCCCCGCATGTGTTTTTAAACAGATTTGGGAATTCACCTTTTTGAAGTCTAAAGCTTCACTTACTAGATCATTTTTTTTAAAGATTTATTTATGAGAGAGAGAGAGAGAGAGAGAGAGAGAGAGAGAGAGAATGTGAGCAGGGGAAGGGATAGAAGGAGAAGGAGAGAGAATCTCAAGTAGGTTCCCCATTGAGGGCAGAGTTCAACACAGACTCCATCCAGGACCCCAGGATCGTGACCTGAGCTGAAACTAAGAGCCAGCCTCTTAACCAACTGAGCCAACTGACTGAGCCCCTTTGCCTACTGGATCTTGACCATTTTTCTATGGCCCTCAACTCCCCCCGAGCACACCCCTGAATGGCTGCACAGCACGGAACCATCCGGGTCCAGAAGGCTTGGCTGGGTGAGCAGGCACTAGAAAAGCATTCCTGCTCACTGGGGTCTGGTGTCTGTGGGTATCTCAGCCCCTAGCTTCAGGGACTCAGATTTTGTAAGAGGAGATGGTGTCTCGTTAACTTCTCCTAGAGTTAAAGAACCTGCCCTTTATAAGGGAAAGGAAACTGGCCCAGGGCAGTCAGTATGTTTAGCCCAGAGCTGCAGAGTGGGGGCCACAGCCAGGCCTCCACACTCTATGGCTGGCTGCTGGAGCCACTGGAGTCCTGGGCTCCTTCTCTCCTCTTAGCTGGAAGGTGGGCTATTTGCATAGTGGGTATTTACCCAGTAATACTTCCCCTCACTTGAGGGAATTTCTTCAACAGATGTGTATTGAGCAGCTACTATGTGCTAGGCATGGGGAAGGGGGATATAGCAGTGAATGGGGCCAGTGTGGATCCTATCCTCAGGGTGCTCCCTGTCTGGTGAGTAGCACAAGCAATGGAGAAGTTAAACACAGACAGGGAAGTGCTGTGATCCAAGAAGGCCCTGGGACTTGGTGTTCAAGTGCAGGCTTCTCGGGTGACTGCCAAACCCAAACTTGAGGGGAGATAATGGCAGATTACCAGACAGAGAACAGTGCAATGGCTTGGAGGTTGGCTTTGTGGACAACATGGACGTTGGTTTAGTCCTTTCCTGTCTGTTGGATCTGGGGCCAGATTTCCTTCCAGGGTTTGTTTTTCCTGTGCATTTTTCTTTTCCTGGTGAAGATAATCCATCATGCATAATTTGGTATTCTAAGCTGAAAAAAGGAAGAGATACACATCTCCCCTTCCGCCTGTAGTTGCTAAACATTGGTGCTGAGTTTGTTTTCTCAAATGGGTTCTTAATATTCCATCCAGAGGGTACGCCGTCCTTTACTCACCCAGTCCCCATAGTTGGACATTTAGGCTTTCTCCATATTAGGACTATTATGAATAAGGGCCAGCGTGGATGTCTTTTTGCACATAGAGGCTCCTTGTTATGGCTGTCAACATGGGGCTCCTCAGTACCCTTCTTTACCTGCCCTGGGTCTATGCATTCCCCTGCCAGCTGGAGGGAAGTCTGACCTCTCTCTGGATCATGAGTGGGGGAAGGGAGCCAACAAGAGTGTCGGCTCATCCCTTCCAGCCGCTAGCAGACTGGCTGGCAGGGGTGGGATGGGGGTGGGGGAGAGTCATACCTACCAGGCACCCCACCAGGCTGATGGGGAGTAGAGGCTTGGAGGGGCCCAGGGAGGAAAGAGAGCCACAGTCACTGAGCTCCTGCTGGGTCCCAGGCATGGTACTTGGAACTTGGGGCACATTCTCGGTGGCCTCTGGGACAGCCCTGCCCAGCTGGGAGTATCATCTCCATTTCACAGATGAGGAAAACTGAGGCACAGAAGAGTCAAATGACCTCTCCATGGTTACACAGTGACCACAGACAGGGGAGGACAAAGACCGGGATCTCCAATCCCCTGGCAGGCCTCTCTCATGGCCCATTTTCTCCTCTCTCCCCTTGTCTGTGTTCAGACGTGTGATGCAGGCCGAGCAGCCTCCATGCTGCGCTATGGCTTGACTGTCAGCGGCTCAGTGCTTCTGGTAGCGGGGACGCTCTGCTTCGCTTGGTGGAGTGAAGGAGATACGGGCGCTCAGCCCAGCCAGCCGGCCCCATCCACTGGGCACCCTGTACCCGAGGCCCCCAGCCCCCTGCTCAGGTCGGTCAGCTTCTTCTGCTGCGGCACAGGGGGCCTGCTACTACTCTTCGGCCTGCTGTGGTCCATCAAGGCCAGCACGCGGGGGCCTCCCCGGTGGGACCCATATCACCTCTCCAGAGACCTGTACTACCTCACTGTGGAGCCCTCGGAGAAGGAGAGCTACAGGTCAGCAGGGCAGGGTGGAAGTGATGGGTGGGGGTGGTGGATAAGGTACTGTCATGCTATTGGGCATTTGTGTAGCAAATTCTCATGGAGTTTCTCCTCTGGACCAGGCCTGGCCTATGTCCTGGGGATTTGGAGGCTGGCTGATCAGTAACCACCTTAGAGGAGTTTAAAGCCCTTTGACAGACTTTGACAAATCAAGGTAGTTAGAGCTGTCAGAGAGGGGCAAACATGGATGTGGAGAAATCCAGGAAGGCTTCCTGGAGGAGGTGGCAATTGAGCTCAGCATGGTATGGGGTGGAGTAGTATAGGGATTAAGAGCCCAGGCACAGGAGTCAAACCTATTGGGATCCTTTCCTGGTTCTGTCACTAACCAGCAAGTAGGAAAGTAGATTGTGCAACCCTATTGAACCTCCACTTATTCATCTGAAGTTGGGACAGAGAGAAGAGCAGCACAATAATAGCAAACACTTGTATTCACCATGGGCCCAACGCTGTTCTAAGTGCTTTGCATATATTTGCTTGTGTTGTATTTACAGCAGTTCTCTGAAGTGGGTCCTGTACTCCAATTACAGATGACTTGCCCAAGGTCACCCAGCTAGTACGCATCACAGTTGGGACCTGACCCCAGGGCCTGCGCTCTCATTGCTCCCTAGCTTAGGTGACATGCAGATGTAGAACTTAGTCCAGTGCCTGATGCACAGTAGATGCACAGTAAGTGTAACTTTTCCTCAAGGGGATAAGGTAGAGAAAGGTGGTTGAGGCAGGCAGAAGAGCCTGTGCAAAGGCTCAGGAGCAGGATGGGGGTGGAGACAAAAATCTTCCATTAAGACCATATTTCTCGGGAGCCTGGGTGGTTCAGTTGGTTAAGCCACTGCTTTCAGTTCAGGTCATGATCCTGGAGTCCTGGAATCGGGTCCTGCATTGGGCTCCCAGCTCTGCGGGAAGTCTGCTTCTCCCTCTGACCTTCTCCCCTCTCATGCTCTCCTTCTCATTCTTTCTCTCTCAAATAAAAAAATTAAAAAATCTTTAAAAAAGACCATATTTCTCAATATTTTAAAAATTATTGCTTCCTCTAAGGAGCCTTTTTAGGCACTTTTTTCCTTCATCCCCCACCCCCTGCATGAAACGTTCATGCCACAGATACACTGCTCTTTGCGTATAGCTGTATTATATTCATAAACAGAGCATCACTAAGATGCCAAGAACCCATTTTTTTGCATTATGTGTGCACTTGTTATGTATTTATTTGTTTAGTCAAGTACGGGCTGTGCCCACATCTCCAGGGCCTGAGTACAATCTCAGTCCTGTCGGCCTGCAATGGAAAAAAATCAGCATTTACAGAAGAAGAAGGTGAGGGCTATCCAGCTAGCAAGTGGCCGAGCCAGCCGGCTGCAAAGCTGGCATTCTCCCGCCCCAGGCTGTAAGCACTGAGTTTTGGGGTGTTAGGGAACTAAGCCAGACATGAGTGAGCTGGCCTGGGACCTGGACACGCTTCTCCCCTTAGGGAGAGGGGAAAATGTCTTCCCAGTTAAAGAATGTAACAGATTCTTCCTGCCACTGGTGTGTGACTCCCTGAGGTCAGAGACCATAGAGAACTCACCAGCGGCCACTTAGTACAAAGGTCTTGCCTTGGTTAGACCCGACTGTTGGAGGGAAGGGCATGGCCTTGGGGACTCTCCAATGAATCCCCTGACTTCCCTGCTGAAAAGCCTGGGTCTCAGAGAGACCGAGGTCCCACCTGGTCACACAGCGAGTGAGTGGTTGACTGGAAGCAGGCCAGCCCTCGGGGAGCGCTGGGCTACACCTGTCGCTCCTCACCCAGCCTGGCCTGACTGCTTGGGGAGGGTTTGGCTGTACACACAAGCGTGTTGACTCAACAGGGTCGGGGCCACTGTGTGTGGGTCGGATGGGGCCAGCTGGCCTTCCTTCCCAGCAGGGCGAGGGAGATGTCCACCCCGGAGGCCTGCTCGTGGCCCATCAGGTCTAGAGACCCAAGTCATAGATTTGGAACGAGGATGACCGGATGTTGGGGAGGCCGCGTCTGTGAATGACTCTCTTGTCCCCGAAGCTGACATCGCCTGGCCCTACTGCTTTGCGAGGCCAGCCTCTGGCCCCCCACAGAGAGGCTACTCAGCTGGCGGTGGGACAGCAGTTCTCCCGGGCCCCCACCTTCAGTGAGCCCAGCAGAACAAAGCCTGGACCTGTTCAGACAGGAGGCTTTCGCATCTGCTCTTTCATCGATAAGCTGTGTGTCCTTGAGCTTGTTACTTGGACTCTCTGAGCTGTGTATCATCCTTCCTCTGTCATCTGGCCATGCCAGAACTTCCCCCTGGGATGGCTGAGAGGCTTGGATGAGGTGATGGATGGGGAGGTGTGGACGCTGCAAGCTCGCGCACACTTCAGCTCTGCAGCTGCGGGGACGGCACTCTTTAGCTTGCCGGGCGCTCCGGGGCTCTGGGGCTTAGTTGGGGTGGGACTTTTACTTATCTGTATAGTGGCTGAGAGCCATGCCCCCAGGCTTGTCACAGACATGATGTAGATCAGGGAACTTACACATTGAGCAAATAGTACTTCATCCTTGTTCCTTTCCCTTTCCCTACTGTTGGTTACCTGACTCAGTGGAAGGGTGGAAGAGGAAACACAGGGCCTAAGTCTCCTGCCCCAACGGGGCTCCGGAGAGTGAGGCAGACCCTAGCCTCGGTGGACCTTGCTGTGCCCGGGGATCCTAGAGGCAGGCCTGCCCTGCAGACCACCGTATCTAGAATATCCCATGAATGGAACCTCCACCTGGAAGTGCATGCGATGTGGCCACCCTGCATGGGGCCTCGTGGTGCCCAAGCGCCCAGCCTCTGGACCATGGGTATGTGACTTGGGGCTGGCTGGGCCCAGCTGGTTACTAAGGCAACAGCAGGTGGCACGAGGGCCCCTCTATGTCTGCCCTGTAAGCAAACTTCCTGCTGTGGGCTGAGCTTACTTGGCCTCCGTGCCCTGCCCTGCCAACTGTTGCCTGCTCGGCTGATCCCAGGCATACCCCAAATCTGTCTCACATCTCCAGGGCGTGGAAAAACAGGGAGAGACAGGGGCCTCTGGGAGGGGATGTGGCTGGGAGAGGAACAGGGCGGTGGACATAGGGCTCTAGAAGCTGTATGACCTGCATTTTTATGAGTGTTGTCAGAGCCTTTTCCATTTTCCCCCACCTTGAATCTACAAAGTGGGAATTGTTATCCCCATTTTACAGATGAGGAGAAAGAGGTTCAGAGAGGCTGCGTGAACATGGCCAAGGTTATGCAACAAGAGACAACGGAATCTAGCTTGCTTGCCTCCAGAAGCAATATTCTCTGCCTGCCCTTGATGCAAAGGATGCCGGGAGCTCAGAGGGGAATGAGACCCCTAATGAGCTTCCTCAGCTGCAGGGCTCCCAGACTGTCTTTCAGAGGAGGAGGGTCTGTGACGGAAGCATGCAGGGGAGCCCAGGCTTGGCTCTTGTCTGGTGCCCCCCATCAGGCTGGCACATGGCTGGGGCTCAACCCTAGGCTCCATGACCCTGGGACGGGAGCAGCACGTCCTTCTCCCCAGGGGGTCACTCTGAGGGCTGTGCTCAGCTCAGGCTGAGAAGACACGTTGTCCAGAAAAGGGCCATGGCCCCGGCAGGTGATGGGTTCTCCCACGAGGGGCAGCAGCAGGTGCCCAGCACAGCCCCCTCGCAACGCGTAATGTGAATTTCCCTCTACCGCTTCTTCCGACTCCCACGGCCAGCTTCCTTCAGCTGGACAGGCAGACCCCCTGGTGTGGCTTGAACCATTCCCCATCTGCTCCAGACTCGGGCAAGTGACCGCCTCTCTGAGCCTGGTTGGCAGTCACCATGCAGGAGATCTGCGATGAGCTTTGTTGCCTATGTCCCTTCCTCGCAGAGGCTTTTGAGATTTTGTTATTGGCTTCTGTTTATGGAGCGTGTGCTAAGGGCCCCTTCCCCTAAATTATCTCAATTAATCTTCATTAGTCTTATGGCATATGTGCCATTATTGTCCTCATTTTACAGATGGGGAAACTGAGGCTCAGATTAATGGAGTTACTGACCCCATGATCTTCCACTAAGAATAGAGCAGAGCAGAGAACTGGTCAATGCCCAGACTAATAACTCAGTGTGGGAACTGACCTTCAGGATCCCCTGGTCAGCTCCTGTATCTGGCAGCATCATTTCCAAAGCAGAAAAGCCCAGAGCTGGGATCAGCAACAATCCCACCCGCCAGGGTCCTGGGAAGGGAGGAAGCACTAACTCCCCAGAGGTGACCCACCAGGGTTCTGAGAGGACTGAGGGCCAGCCTCATTCCCATCAGCATTGTGGCTAGGATACAGGTAACCTGCTTTTAGAATCTAGCCTGTGGAGCCTGGTCTGAGAAGCCTCACAGGACCTGGTCTCTGCATTAAGTTCCTGCAGGGTAGCGCATTTGTTGGAGGCAAGGAAACTCACAGGAAAACCAGGCTATTAATAGATAGAAGTGGTTCATCTGAGAGGCAGTGAGTTCTTCATCTCTGTAGGTATGCAAGCAAAGGCAGTCACTTGGCAGACTTACCATATGGGACCTCAAGCATCCATATGGGCAGGAAAATTGATGTCTCCCATCCTGCCTTGAGCATTCACAACTCCGGATCTTGTAAGGGATATTACAGTAAACTAGAAGTCTTTCTATGAACCATCATGCTATCTTTCAACAAACATCCCCAGACCCCTGCCCTTGGCCCCCGAATGCTCAAAGTCAATCCTTGCCCCAAGACATGACCTCGGGCTCCTGGTGGGGTGGGGTCAGTGCAGTGACAGAGGGGAACGGGTCTCTGGGAGCCTAGAGCAGAGAGTGAGAGCTCTGCTGGGGGAGGGACCAGTCAAGAAAGCTTAGCAGAGGAGTCCCACAGGGCAAGTGGGGCCAGGCCAGCAGGGAGGGCATGGACTTCCCTGCAGAGAGAACTGAGGAGAAGCAAAGAGTGTGTGCGGCAGGGAGGTCAGAGCGGGGGCGCCGAGGATGGCAGGGCTGGCTCTTACCAAGCTCCAAGAGCGTAGCCAGGGCGCTGGGGGGCCCATGCAGGGTTTGGGCTAGGGGATGAAGTCTTCCCGGCCCCAGCCTTCCTTGCTCTCATGTCCTTGCCCCTGCTACAGCCACTCTTCTGTCCCGTAGGCACCCAGAGGTGGCTGCCATCCCCACTTACGAGGAGGCTGTGTGCTGCCCACTGGCTGAGGGGCCCCCCGACACCAACCACGGACCGGAAGAATGGCTGAAGGACAGTGCCTCTGGGGATGCCCTGCTTGGGACCCAGCTCCCCCCACCGCCACCCAGCTATGAGAGTATCATTGGTGCTGCGCACGGCATCTCCGGAGAGACAGCTCCTGGCAGGGCGGGCTCCTGCCCAGGTCTGGCTCAGACTGCAAGAGGGGGTGGATAACGGCTCCCGGCAGACCCCAGAGCTGAAGACGGATGACTAGCTTCCAGGGGACAGCGCAGGGCTCGGTCCATGGGGGCACATGACAAATGTTTGCTGCTGAATGTTCTTGTATTTGCCTGTTGCTATGTAAAAAACCGCTTCAAATAAATCCATCTTATCCTCTCTCATGATGCCAGGGGTTGCCTGTGCCCAGTGGGGCAGTTCTCTTGCAGCCCATGATGGCGGGGCTGCAGTCCTGAGGGGCCCGGCCGTCCGTCGGTGCTGGCTGTTCGCTGGGGGACCTGGTGGCCCACATGGGAAGATGGAGGCCCAGAGGCAGGGGCGGCACTGGCCCCAGGTCACACACAGAGTTTATAATCAGAAGACGGTGGGCTCCGAATTCAGACCACCTCGGCTTGGGTTCCACCCGTACCAGTCGAGTGATCTTGAACAAGTGGCTTTGCCTCTCTGCCTTGGTTTCCTCAAGTGTAAAATGGGAATCGGGAGGGACAAAGGCCCAGGACCTACTGGAGGAGCTGAGTTGTGAGGAACACACGAGGTGATAGCAGTTGGCAAAGTGAGTTCAGAGGGACCCCACAGGTGCAGTTCTAATGCTTCAGAATAAATGCACATCTTAGCTCAGGGCCAGGTGTCTATGGGTACTCAGCAATGTCAGATTTTGCTAGCAGTCCCCCTCCACCCAAGGAGGAAATTTGGCTTCTGCTCCCATACCTCCTGTGATAGGGAGCTCATTACCTAGCCTTACTTTCCAGATATGGCAGAAATGTCTGTTCTCTGCCCAGCTACATTCTGCATCCCTCATTTCCACCTCACCCCACTCACAGATGAGAAAGCCACCTCAGAGAGGTTAAGAAACCTTCTCAGGGTCCCACAGCAAGCAGAGGTTCAGAGTCCTGGGGCTCAGTCAGCTGGATAAGGGTGGCATTCCCTGAGGGCCGACTGCATGCTGGAGCGGGCCTCTGCACCATTTCACGTCATCAAGGCTGATCTGCTGCAGGTGCTGTTCCCATTTACCAGGCAAGGAAACTGAGCCTCAGAGACATAAAATCACAGAGAATAACAGCAGCCAGTGGTTTCACCAAAGTCTGCCTGTGTTTCCCTCTCTGGTCTCCCTCTCTTCTGGAACTTCTATGCTTCCCTCCATTCCCCGGGATCAACCAGGAGCCTACTTGTTCTGGCTCCTGGGGTTACAACAGTGAACAGAACAAGGACCCTGGGGCTGCAGTAGTGGGAGACAGACGAGAGACAAATAATGTAGCCGGTAGCCAGCATGATAGAAGGGCATGCGCATTTCGGAGAAAAATGAATCGGGAAAGGAGGGCAGGGAACCCCGGGGAGGAGGAGTGTTGCATTTTTAGACGTCAAAGCAGGAGGCCTCAATGTGAAGATGGCAATTAGACAAAAGCTTGAAGGAGGAGAGAGAGGGGGGCCGGCAAAGGTCTAGAGGAGGAGTTTTCCTGGCAGAAGGAACAGCAGCTGCAAAGGCCTTGGAGTGCCTTGTGCTCTAAGAAGAGCATGAAGCCAGGGGGCTGGAGTAGAGTGAGGGAAGGCAGGAGGTGGGCTCGGGGTGGGCAGCAAGGACAAAAATTATCCAGGGCCTGGTAGGCTGTTTTGAGGTCTCTGGCATTTACCCTGATAAAACAGGGCACCTTCCAGGGTTCTGAGCAGAGCAGTGATACGGCCTGACCTGGCATTCGGGTTGAAAAGAGACTTCAGGGGGCAAGGGTAGAAGCAGAGACCACTCAGGGAGACAGATGGTGGGGGCTGGGGCCAGAGCGATGGGCACAAGTTGGGGGTGAGAAATGACTGGACTCTTACATCTTAGAGGTAGATCCAACAGGATATGGGTGTGAAGAGGAGGTAAGGATGCTGGCCAGGACACCCAGAGGATGGGCTGAATAACTCTGGCAGGATGCAAGTTGACATGGAAGGGGCATGTCTGAGGAGGTAGGGGAGGAGTAGGCAGGGTAAGGTAGTGAGGGGTGAGGGTGTGCAGAGCATTTTGAGTTTTAGCTCCAGCCATTACTCACCTCTGGGCCTTTGAATTTGCTGATCACTCTGAATTTTTTTCCTGCCCTGACAGAACTCCAAATGACCACCCAAGGATCTCTTCTATGAATCTGTCCCTTCATTCCTCCCATTCCCCCCCCGCCCCGCCTATCCCTCTTTCTTCTTTGTGCGTGTGTCCATGTGCTTGACCTCACCCATGTCTCAGAGCCTTACTGTGCCCCAGAAAGTGGGACCAAGTGCCACCACTCTCTGAAACCCCATATTTATCAAGAGTGCCTCACACCTCAGGGTGTAGTAGGTGTTCAGCAAGAGACTGACTCGGGATCTGGTATGAATTCCTGGCTCTGCTATTTACAGGTTTGCAACCTCGAGTAGCTCACCTTGCCTCCAAGAGCCTCAGTTTCCACATCTGTCAAATGGGTGCGATCTTCCCCTCTTTGCCTCTGAGGATCTTGGGAGGATCCTGAATGGATCTGAAAGCGGAAGAAAACAGTGGTTAGAATGCCCTCTGCTGAAAGATAAGACCCCTGGCCTGTTGTCGCAGTGGCTGCAGCTTGGCTGGGAGGGAAGGGCCACAAGCAGATGGGAGGGGGCAGCAGGAAGCCTGGAGAACTGGACACAGAGGTCATCGAAGCTCTCTGGAAAAGGTTCCGTGAGGCCCTTCTAGTGATCACCCCCTTGTCCCAGAGCTTCTTACTCACTGTCACTCCCCCCTTTTTTTATGAGGAGAAAAAAGCGGGAACCAAGGCTGGGTCATGCAGAGGAAATAAAAGGTGGGGTGCGGAGGAAAATGCTCAGATGACTACGAGGTCTCTCTGGAAGGGCTAAGGACCAGATCTATCTACATTGGGGTTGGGCTGCATGGGTCTCTGTCCTTGTTTAGCCACCGACTCAGTTTGGGGAGGTACTGGCCAGTGCCTGCCACTCCCCAGGCTCCGTTTCCTCGCCTGTGAAATGGGCACGATAACCGGAGGCTGAAGGACAAAGATGATTGAACAGGTGTGCAAGTGCCTTCCAGAGTGCCTACTGCGACAGCCACCAGGGGGCGCGAGAGGCTCCCGCTGGACGGTGACTGCGCACTCCCCAATGCTGGCATCCTACAGGACAGGACAGGACACGACAGGGGGTGCTGAGGCCCCTCTGAGGCTGGGTCTCCTTTTCTGGGCGGGGCGCCTGACCCTTCCACTCCCTGAGCCTCTAGAAGATGATGGTAATCGTGTTGCCTGGAGGGTCCAGCCACGTTGGTAATCAGATTACCAAGGCACTTGTTCCTCCATTAGGTCACTTCCCAGCACAGTACCTACGAGGTGGCCTCAAACCACTTTTAAGGCACAGGTGACAAGTTTCAAGCCCAGAGTGGAGCCACAAGCCCAAATCCACCTGGACAGTCAAACCTGGATGTGACTGGGTGACTCAGCCCTTCCTGCCCGCTTAGCAAGCTCTCATTTGCGAGGGTCTCCTGAGCTCTTACAGGGAACCCCCCACCCCCTGCAAACCGTAGAGTGCAGCCCGGCTGGATCTGAGGGATGGTGAGGGAGAAGCCGCCACTGGAAGAAGAGTTTGTGGACGGAAAGAGCAGGCAGAGGGTGTGAACACAGGCGTGGTGCCCGGGACAAGCACTGCCCATGTCCGGGAGGAGGGAGAAAGTGGTGACAACCCCCACCTCCACCGCCAGCACCACCAAAGTCCCGACCCAGATCCCGTGGTGGCAATTTAACCCCGTAAAAACTGTGAAGTTACCATCTTCCTCTAGAGATACCCATGGTCTTCATCATCCTATAATCCTGTAAAGGAACCTTTTTTTCCCATAAGCTCGTCCTCAGGACTGAAACTCCAACATTAGAATGCCATTCTTAGGATGAAGGGCATCTTCCAAGGTTAGGAAGCTGCGGACTCCCTGTCATTCACCCCCCACAGGGGCATCAACACACACAGACTTTCTAGGGGCAGGTCTGGGGGTGAACAGAGTATGAGAAAGGAAAGAAGAACACAGGGAGGCCAGGCCAGCTCTGGTCCTGGGAGCTGTGGTCATTGTCCCCATTGTACAGGGCAGAAAAACTGAGGCACAGAGAGGGAATTGAATCAAGAGTACACTGCCCCTCGGCAGAGGAGCCAGACCCCGCATCCTGGCGACCAGAGCCCACACACTTTCACCCTTCGTCCCCAGCAAGGCGGTATCATGTGGTGGCTAAGCACACAGCCTCTGGACCCTGGGTTCCAATCCCAGGAGCTCTGCCGTTTCCACCCACGTGACCTTGGGTACTCTACCCCACTGTCCTGCTCTGTAAAGTGGGGCCAGTAGTAGTTGCCTCACGGGGTCCCCTTCATTGAGTTAACACCTGTAACACGTTTACAAGCCCGTCATGCCAGCAGCCACCGTCCAGTAAATAAGAGCTCTTATTCTGGAACCCCAGATGGGCCCATGACCTTGAAGAATCCAGAGGGCTTCAGGATCCTAAAATGCCAGCCCATGGGACCCTGGAATCTTCCAGCGCCGTGCCAATGTCTTTTGGCTAGGGCATTGTACCCTGCTTCCCTGGCCAGATGGCACACGGCCACCTGTCCACCCCAGCTCAGCCCCACGCAGGCAAATGAGGTGATGTCAAAGCCTTGGTTGGGGCCCCGCCCCTGAATCCTCCCCCTTTCCCTCCCTCATGTTTTCCTTCATTCAGATTCACACACACACACACACACACACACACACACACATGCACGCACATGCACACACATGCACACACACACCCCTGCTCTGGCTGGGTCCAGGGGGAAGGTGAGAAGGAGCGAAGGTGGAGGGGGTTGGGGGCACAGGGCCATCCAAGCGTAGCTCCTCTAGGCTAGTGAACAGTGCACTGGACTGCAGCTGGCCCTGGAGGGAGCCACCCTCCCTTGAACTTGAAGCCCCAGCTCGCAGGGTCCCGGTGTCGTCCTTCTCTGTGTGAGCGTGTGCGAGTGTCTGCACAGGTTCGTCAGCCCCCTCACACCGGGGCCCCACCAGGCAGCCATGGCCGACGAGAAGACCTTCCGCATCGGCTTCATTGTGCTGGGGCTCTTCCTACTGGCCCTTGGCACGTTCCTCATGAGCCACGACCGGCCCCAGGTCTACGGCACCTTCTATGCCATGGGCTGCGTCATGGTGATTGGGGGTGTCGTCTGGAGCATGTGTCAATGTTACCCCAAGGTAAGTGGTGGCCGCATCGAGTGGGCTGCTGGCCTGGGCCCAGGAGGGTCGGAGGCTGTACCTCTGTTCCGGGTATGGCCATCTTTCACTGGTCTTTCCATCCTCCCCTCTTCCACTCTCTTTTCTTCCCTCTGCCCTGCTGAGCATCCCTCCCTCCATCCCTCCGACCCTCCCTCCATCCGTCCCTCTGGCCCTCCATCCACCCCTCTGGCCCTCCGTCCGTCCCTCCCTCATCATAAGGACTGATCAGAAGCCCCTGGGGTCTGGAGCCCTGAACCATGAGGGAGACACGGGGAAACCCAAGCCACGATCGTGCGCTAGCGACCACAGCTAACGAGTGATTTTTGGCTCGCCAGGCACTCCTGTTTTCACTGAGTATGTAGTGCCTCTTCATCCAGAACTTTCTGGTACCATCTGTAGTTCGTTTCAGAGTGAAGAAGCACCAGGCTCAGAAAGGTGAGGTTCCACAGCTCCTAAGTGTCAGAGTTGGGGTCACAGCTCAGCCCTGTGTGACTTAAAGTACAAGCCTCCCCCTCGGAGGGCTTTCCCTGTGTCCCAAGCTGCGGAGAGTTGCGGGGCGGGTCAGCCTTAACTCCCCGGCATGGGTGGGGCAGTACTCTGCTCTTCTGTTTAATGTCCTCCTAGACTTATCAGGGACTTAGTGATGAGAAGAGCACTGGTTTGGGAGTCCTGCGTTCTAGTTCCAGCTCTGTCTCAAACTCTGTGGGACCTTTGTCTTTCTGAATCCTGCTTTCTCTCATCTGTAAAAGGGGCCCCACGCTCCTATTTCTCCCAGCCTCCCAGAGTTACTATGAAGACCAGAGAAGAGAGGGGGCGTAGGAATGTTTTATAAACAGTAGGGTGTTGTATTAGGAGAAGGGCTTCCAGTCTCACTGTCAGGAGCTATGATCCTTCAGAGGATGAACAACTTTTCCAAGGTCACACAACGGGTCAGGCAGGGACCCAGGGAGAGAAGAAGAGAACTTGGCTCTGTCTCTAACTGCCCGGAAGACTGTGCTCAAGCGCCTTCCCTCTCTGAGTCTGTTTCCTCAATTATACAAACTGTGTGTCAGGAAGAGGGGGTGGGAAATGGGGTGCCTTGAGGGGCCCCACAGGTCCTGACATGTAGGGTCATAGGGCTCCAGGTTCCAGGCAGCCCCCACAACCTGCAGCCCCCTCCTACCTCCCACTGGGTGGCTGTGCTCAGGAGTTCTGGAGAGGAGGGGGGAAGCTCCTGGGGGCCTGGGCCCAGCTCTCCCCAGCCCTGCCCCCTCCATGGGCCAGCCCCGGGCTGTCAGTGTGTTCAGTGCTGGGGCAGTCTGGACTGGTTTGCAGCCATTTACCCAACAGTTTACAGTCAACTAGCCTCTGTCTCTGCAATGCCCTAAGCACAGGTCACCGCGAGCAGAGGTCCCTGGGGTCAAGCCACCCGTGTCCCCACCTCTGTTATCATCCTTCCAGTGAGGAGGCTGGATCCTGGGGCCTGGCAAGGGGACAGCAGGGGGGTGGCTGTGTCCTTCCTGTCCTCTCCCCTTTACCAGAGGTGGTTCGGGGAGGGGGGTGGGAGGCAGAGGGACCTGGTGGCAGTGACGGGTGAGGGAGGGAGGGGAGAGGGAATCCTACTGCGTATTAATGAGTAACTGTTGATAGGTTCACGTGCTCAGGTGTGGGGAGGCAGCAAGGCAGGGTGGGTAGAAAGAGCGGTGCTTTCCTGTCCAGCAGGCACAGCTTCAAATCCCTCCTCCCTCCACACCTCCTCCATGACCTTGGCAAAGCCTGGCCCGGGCCCATGTGGGGAACCAGTGGGGTCTTGCACCTGGGGGGCTGGTACCACACATTGTCCTCGGGAATGGTGTTTGTGGCGTTCGGCAGGTCTCCATTTGTGTGTGCAGGGTGTGAGCCCTGGCGTGGGTCTGTGTGGGTGTGTGTTTCAGAGACGCAGGCAAGGAAGGAGACCAGGGAGATGTGCTAGAGGGAGGCGTCCTGTCTTCCACATCGTCTCAGTTCCTGGCCCATGGGAGCCCTCAGCAAATCCTGGGCCCATCCTCCCCTCCCTCTCAGTGCCCCACAAATGGGAATTTTCTGGATTGAAAGAAATATAAATATAAGGGTAAAGAATCAGCCAATTAAGATATAAGAGTAACATGAATGGACTTGTCCCTGTCTTTGAGGGGCTGGGGATCTTGTCAGGAAGATAATTTTCTGAATGATGAGGAGGGAGTAGGCTTCCTGGAGAAGATGAGCTTGCCTTTGTAGGCTAAGTAGAAGTTCACCTAGCAGAGAAGATGGGGGAAGACTTCCCAGGAAGAAGGAACAGCACAATCAAAAGGATGAGGTAAAAGCAAGGAGAGCGGGTCAATAGGGCTGCTGCCCAGTGGGGGTTGGAAGGCAGAGGGGAGACAGAGTGGGCTCAGCTTCGCAGGGCCTCATGCCAAGCAATTTGGACCTTACCCTTTAGTTGGTGAGACAAGAGAGGGACATGATTGGCTTTGCAGTTCAGGAAAGTTATCAGGCTGACACCTGAGAGGAGGAAGTTTTGGGGCAACCAAGCCAGCGGAGGAGGCTCCTTCTCTGGGCCAGGTGAGAGATGATGGGCTCCTGGACTCGGGCAGCATTCGAACCAAGAATGCAGGAACTGAGAAGACATTGCTCATTCAATGAATGTTCAGTCCCTGCTGTGGTTAGGTATAGACTGAGCTTCTACTGAGCTTATCTCATTGAATTTCTGAAGTAGACTTGGTCAGATGCGGTGGTCATCTGGACCTCAGGCATGACAGAGGAGGAGGAATTGGGGCAAAGCTGGAAGATGGGACCGTCAGGGATGCTATGTCCACTGGCTGAGGTGGGGCAGGGTTGCCAACAGAAGGGAAGGGTTGGTAGAGAAAGCAGGGCCTTTGTTTGGCTTCTGTTTCTGGGGCAGCTCCCCTGTCCCCTCTCCTAAATACACCATTGGAGTCCAGGACCAGGCCTCTGACTGGTGGTTGATGGGTCTGTTTCCTCCATGGGTATCCCTCTCTCCCTCTGCTCCCTCCCTTTGGCAATTTCTCGGTGCTCTGCCTAAACACAAATCTGTCTGTGTCCTCTCGTGCTGAGAACTCCTCTAGGGCTCCATTGCTTCTGGGTAGAGAGTGAACTCCTTAGTCTGATGTTCTGGGATCTTCACAGTCTGGTATCCCTCACCAGTTTCAATTCTGTCCCCTTCTCTTTAAAGGACTTGTGTTCTAACATATTCCAGACTTTCCTTCCCCATCAGGCTCTTCACCATGCTGATAATGGTGATGATGTATTGTGACGATGATGATGGTCATAGTAATCATCATAGTGGTGATGATAGAGATGGTGGTGGGGGTGATGATGATATGATAAATGTTGAGGGAGGTGATGGTGGTGATAGTGGTGGTGATGATGGTGATGGTTGTAGTCTGGTGACAGTGGTGATGGTGTTGGTGGTAGTGGTGGTGATGATGGTGGTGGTATTGGTGATGCTGGTGATGGTGGTGATGGTGATGGAGATGATGATGATGGTGATAGTGGTGGTGATGATGGTGATGGTTGTAATAATGGTGACAGTGGTGATGGTGTTGGTGGTAGTGGTGGTGATGATGGTGATGGTATTGGTTATGCTGGTGATGGTGGTGATGGTGATGGAGATGATGGTGATGGTGGTGATGGTGATGGAGATGATGATGGTGGTAATGGTGGTGATGATGGTGGTGGTATTGGTGATGTTTGTTATGGTGGTGATGGTGATGGAGATGATGACGATGGTGGTAGTAGTGGTGATGATGGTGGCGGTATTGGTTATGCTGGTGATGGAATTGATGGCGATGGTGGTGATGGTGATGGAGATGATGATGATGGTGGTAGTGGTGGTGATGATGGTGATGGTATTGGTTATGCTGGTGATGGAATTGATGGCTATGGTGGTGATGGTGATGGAGATGATAATGGTGGTAGTGGTGGTGATGATGGTGACGGTTGTAGTAATGGTGACAATGGTGACGGTGTTGGTGGTAGTGGTGGTGATGGTGGTGATGGTGATGGAGATGATGGTGATGGTGTTGGTGATGGTGGTGATGGTGTTAGAGATGGTGGTGGTAATGGTGGTGATGATGGTGATGTTTGTAGTAATGGCAATAATGGTGATGGTGTCGGTGGTGGTAATGAATGGTGATGGCGGTGATGGTGATGGAGATAATGTGGTGATAGTGATGATAATATGATGACTGATGGAGATGATGATAGTGGTAGTGATGGTGATGGTGATGGTGATGATATGATGATGGTGGTCGTGGTGGTGGTGTGGTGGTGGTGTGGTGGTGGTGAAGATGGTGATAGTGAGGTAACAATATAATAATGTTGATGGAGATGATGATGGTAGTGGTGATGCTGGTTGGGTTGTAGTAATGGTGATAATGGCGATGATAGTTGTGGTGGTGATGGTGGTGATGCTATGATGATGATGGTGGTAGTGGTGGTGATGATAGATGATGGCTGTAGTAGTGGTGATAATGTTGATGGAGACGATGGTGGTGGTGGTGATTGGATCGGGTGATAGTAATAGTGATAATGGTGACGGTAGAGGTGGTGGTTGTGGGTGCAGTAATAATGATGATGATTGTGGTGGTGAAGAGGAGGAAGGGGAGGAGGTGGTGACGAGGCCATGAGGTAATGAGGCAGAGGAAGGGGCAGCTTCTAAGAAATACAGAGCCAACTGGTAGGTATAGGGTATCCTTGGAGAGTGTGGAAGATACCAAGATCCCTGCCTTATTTCTAGACATTTCAGGGAAGCTCATTCCTCATAGGAGTTCCAGGAAGCCCTCTATCCATCATCCCCTTCCTCCCAGCAGGATGGAGCTTTTCTGGGGACAGACAAGTGTCTTTTACTCATCACGCTCTATGGGAAGAGACAAAAGGAGTAGCTCTTTATGACCCTAGTATAACACAGTCAAATATTTGTTGAACAAATTTTTATTTGAGGAGAGCAAGGCTCAGAGAGGTCAGATGATTTCATCTTTAGTAGCACTGAACTTTGGTTTACTGAGCAGCTACTATGTTCCCAGCATTGTGCTGGAGGCTTCCTGATACACTATCTCATGGGATCCTCACAGCAACCCAGGAGACAGGTACTTCCATCCCCATTAAAAAAAATTGGTAAAATACGCACAACACAAAATTTACTGTCTTAACTATTTTTAAGTATACAGTTCAGTAGTGGTTTTTAATATATATATATATATTTACTTATTAGTAGTGTCTACACCTAATGTGAGGCTCAAACCCACTACTCCCAGATCAAGAGTCACACGCCCCACCAGCTGAGCGAGCAGGGTGCCCCTACAGTTCAGCAGTGTTAAATTAAATGCACACTGCTGTGCAAGCGATCTCCAGAAGTCTTTCCATCTTGCCAAACTGAAACTTTATACCCATTAAACGGTAACTCCCCACCCACCCACCCACCGCCCAGTCTGTGGCAACCACCTTTCTACTCTCTCTGTGCATCTGACTGCTGCAGGTGCCTCATGGATGTGGACTCCTACAGCATCTGTCTTTTTATGATGAGCTTATTTCTCCGAGGCTCACTCCTGTCGTAGCATGTGTCCCAGCTGCCCCCCTTTCTAAGGCTGAATAATGATCCATTGTGTGTAGGTACCACAATTTGTTGATCTGTTCATCTGTTGTTGGACACTTGGGGTGTTCCCACCTTGTGGCCATTGTGAACAGTGCCGCCAATATCTCTTTGAGGCTAGCCCCCTTTTACAGAGAGGCACGGGGAGGCTATGAGAGGAGAGACGAACTGCCCAAGGAAGGAATCTTCCCCCAGTCTCCCACACCCCAAAAGCAGGGCTCCTTCCATCTCAGCCCACTGCCTCCTTTATGACCTGTCTCCCCTCTGCCACCCGGTTCCCGCCCCACGTGCTGCACTTGCAGACGCCTCCTGATCCCTGAACATTCCAGGACAGGGGGCAGTGGGGGCAATTCCAGCCGTTCAGCTCCCTGTCCCCCACCACAGCCTCTGTGCCAAGAAATACAAGACACTCACTCACCGGATATGGATGAAGCCCCTACTCTGTGCCAGGCACATTCTGAGCACTGGACGAGGACTCTGGGAAGTGATAAGATACCAGTATCCTCTGGGGCCAGGAGGTTTGTCTCATAGCTCATTGCTGCCCCCTAGTGCCTGGAAGACTGCCTAGCACACAGCTGGTGTTCATAAATGTCTTTTGGGTGAACAGCCCCCCTGGGAGCAAGAGCCCAGAAGTGCCTCCACCCTCTGGGGCCGGGCCCTGAGCAGGCCCCTCTGCTGTCACGTGGAGAGGTCTTCCTGGTCAGGATGGCTGTGGGAGTCACAGGGAAGCCTTCTGTCCTTTGCCCTGCAGATCACCTTCATACCCGCTGACTCTGACTTCCAAGGCATCCTGTCCCCAAAGGCGCTGGGTCTGCTGGAGAATGGGCTCGCTGCTGAGATGAAGAGGTAGGTGTCAGGCTCTCCAGGGCAGGGTTGGGGCAGGGGGATCCCCTCAGGCCAGTCTCCTCTTTCAGTGGAGGGTGATGGAGTGGGGTGGGGGGGTGTCTCCTCCCTAGGCTCCAGCTTCCTGCTTTGCCCCCTCTCTTATTGAGAGCATGGTATTTGAAATCAGGGGTTGTTTTGAACTCTCAGTTCCACGAGGTAGGCATTATTATCCCTGTTTCGAAGATGAGGGAACTGAGGCTCAGGGACTTTGTCCTGTCTTAGAGCAAGTTCGTGGCCAACCCAAATAAAAAACGGGTGTGGCCCTAACTCCCAACAGCTCTGATGGCTCACGTGTCAGACCAGGGCTACGCCGATGGCCAACCACAGCCCCGCGGCTCTCCACTTTCTGGATGTGCGATTTGGGGAAGGCAATTTGCCTCTCTTTGTCCCATCTGTAAAATAGGGGTACTAATCACACCTTTCTCCTAGGACTTCAGGGAGGGCTAAGGGAGTTAGTATAAGCAAAGTACTAAGAACAGAACCTGGTGTGTGCTGGGCCCTGTCTCAGTGTGTTATCGTTAGTAAGACATGCTTCCTATCCAATCAGGCAGTTTGCACTCATTACTTCCTTCAGTCTTCATAGGAACCTGTGAAGCGGGGCTGCTGGGACCTTTACACCAAAAAGGAGCCTGAGGTGCAAGAAGTACAGTCACAGGGTGCGCAGGTGGCTCAGTCAGTTAAATGTCCGACTCTTGATTTCAGCTCAGGTCACTATCCCAGAGTTGTGGGATCCAGCCCTGCCTCCAGCACGGCGCTGGGCATGGAGTCTGCTTGGGATTCTCGCTCTCCGTCTCCCCTTCCCTCTCTAAAATAGGGCAAGCAAGCAAACAAACAGAAAAAGAAGTATAATCAGATTTCAGAGCTCACAGGGAGCCCTGGATGTGAGTGGGACCAGCTGCCCTCCCCACCCCCAGGAGGCTGTGACTCTGCATTCAGGAGGCCGGGCTGCAGGTCCAGGGTCTGTGGCCTGGGCCCTTGAACTCTCTACTGTGCTTGTGGAAGGAGGCAGTGATGATATTTTCTGTACCTGGCATACAGAGTGACCACATGTCCCCAAGGGAGTGAGGTGGCTAGCCCCTGGGTGGGCATAGGACTGGTCTCACAAGAAGAGCCACTGCACGGAGCTGAGCCCTGAGCTCCTCCTGTGTGATCTTGGGCAAGGGATCTGGTCCCTGCCTCTCACTTCCTGGAGGGGCTGTAGAGAGCAAAGGGAAGGGGATGGGACCAGAGGGCTGGAGCCTCAGCACTGCCATCTGGTGTTTGAGGCACTCGGGGCAAGCTAGCCCAAGTCTCGGTGCTTCCCAGTTAAGGTAGGGATTCCAGGAGACGCCTGACGCAGCCTGGCAGGAAAGAACACCCATAACTGGGCTGTTGCGTCCTGAACCACGGAGATGATCACTCTGCCTCATGGTGCACAATGAATGCGGTGCTAGGCAGGGCCTCTTAGCTCACGGTCTGCAACTCAGCACATGCTCAGTCAGTGCGAACTGGCCTGCATTTCACGAGTGGACTCTTGAGGTTAACTTTGGAGATGTGGAGAGGAACACTGACTGGTCTGAGAGTCTGTGCTTTGCCAAGCCTTGTTGGGCCTCAGTTTCCCCAACCATGAACTGGGTACAGTTACATCCCCCAAAGGCTTGAGATTAGGGGAGACCAGATGTCCAGAACAGGAGGGTTGGAGGGACAATGGCGATGTCTCCTGCAGAGGTGTTTGTTCTTTCTCGGGCAGCCCCCAGCCCCCGTACGTCAGGCTGTGGGAGGAAGCCGCCTACGACCAGAGCCTGCCCGACTTCAGCCACATCCAGATGAAGGGCACCGGCTACTGTGAGGACCCTCGCCCGCTCCTGGTCCTTGAGCCGGGACAGCCGCAGCTGGGAGCCAGTGATGGAGGAGGAGGTGGCCCCCGTGATGCTCAGGGCTGGATGGAGGCTGCGGTGCTCATCCACAGAGGCTCGGATGAGGACGAGGGAGAAAGCAAGCTGACTCCGAGCGGGCCTGGGTGAGCAGGCAGGGCTGGGGACCACTCAGGGCCCGTTGGGGACATTTTGGAGTAGAGGGGGCGGGGGTGAGGGACACCCTGAGAGGCAGCAGGTAGAGCAGACGCATGAGTCTGGCTTAGTTGGCCAGGCCTGGGTTCAAATCCCACCTCCTTTGCTGTGTAGCTTTGGCAAGTTTCTTACTGTCCTGGGCCTCAGTTTCCCCACATGGGAACAATCATTCCTTCCTCAGAGGGCTGTTGTGGGCACTGGGACAGCAAGTTCAAATCTGGGCTCTGTTGCTAATGCGCTTTGTGACCTCGGGCAGGGCACTTGTGCCCATCCTGTCCCGGGCTGGTTATGAACTCGGTTTCTCATTCATCCATTTATTCATTCATCTGGCCACCATGGCCAGACACCTACTCCCACCAGAGCTCAATGCCCCCGCCCTGCGGGGGCTCCCAGTCCAGTGGGGGAGAGGGACAAGGGAACAGAAGGGAACACCGTGTGTGGTGGAGGCTGAGGGCGCCCCGGAGAGCCCTGAGTGGCCAGAGAGGCCAGGAAGTACCTGGTTTGGATCGTAACATGACAATGCCCATTTCCTGAGCACCTACTACATGCCAGGCATTGTGCAAAGGGCTTTACGCATGCCACGTGCTGCAATCCTTAGAGACAACCATAAGAGTAAGATTTGCTCCCCCACTCTATAGGAGAGGTCACTGAGGCCCAGACAGGCAGACCCACCTACCCTGGCCCTTGCAGCTAGTGACTGGAATGGGGACCCAGGCAGTCTGACTCGGGGCTACCCTGGCTCTCTGGGCCTTTGCTCTTGCAGCCTCCAGGCCTGTCCCCAGGGCCCTGCACCCTTGGCTTCCTTCCAAGATGACCTGGACGTGGACTCCAGTGAGGGCAACAGCCCCAACCCCTCTCCCCCGGAGGGGGAGGAGCCTCATCGCACCCCTCGGGAGCCCTGGGTCTGCAAGTGCCAGCTGGAGCGCTTCCACGACTTTGCCCTGATCGACGCCCCCACAGCAGAGGATACGCCCCCGGAGGGCCAGCGGCGGGCTGCTGCCCTGTCCAGCTGTTGGCAGCCGCCCCAGGGGACGAGGGAGGAGGAAGACAAGGCTTCAGACATGGACCCAGAGGAGCCAGAGCAGGAAGAAGAAGACTTATATTATGGGTTACCGGACAGCCCTGGGGACCCCCTCCCAGACAAGGAAGTGGGCTTTGAGCCCGATGCCCAGGCCTGAGATCGATCTGCTCCCCGGGTTCTAGCCCCGTACTGCTGCTAACCCCCATGTGACCTCACAGCGCCTCAGTGTCCCTGTCCGCAAAATCGGGTTATGCGGAGGTTCATGCGAGACAGCGGGCCTGAGAGCACTTGGAGGGCTCAAAGCAGAGCATGGGGAGGGGGTGCTTGCTGCCCCCGCATTGTGGCTCTTTCGCTGTTCACTTCCTTTGGTGAAGTGCTGAAGGTAAAGTGTGGTTCACTGAGAAGATCTGCAGCTGCTGGGGTCCTCGAGAGCCTTTTCTGCCTCCCCCCAAAGTGGGCCTCTGAACAGGACCCTCTGGTGCTACCCCCAAGGCCCTGATCCTCGGAGAAGGCTCAGGGTGCCGTGCCCACTCCTATGGAGTCTTGTAGCCACCCCCTGATGTCTCCCCCACCCCCGCGGTCCCACACCCAGGTGGATGGTGTGATCCGTCTGCACTCAGAGCTAATCCCGTCTATCCTGCCCTCATCCTTCCTGTGGCTCCCATCGCCCCAGATCAGAAACCTTCCATGCCTACCCTCTGAGGACCTCCTGACTCTCTCCCTGGCCAGCCCCGTGCCACACCCTCAGCTTCTCCAATGCCAGGTCCTCCCCCACTCCCCCAAGCCCGTCCCAGGCTGTCCCCTCCACCAGCATGCCTTCTGCTTCCTTGTCTGTCTGGTAAATTCATGCTCATCCTTCAAACCCCAAACCCCGGCACAGATGTCCCTCCTCTGAAAGCTTTTCCTGATGTTACCACCTCCCAGAAAGTTACTTCCTGTGCCTCCTCTGGGCCACCTGTGGGTCTCATACGTTGATTGCTGGAGCATGACCACCAGCTCAAGGCTAGACCTCTGCTCTACTCACCTCAGTGTCTCCAGGGCTCAGATCAGGGGTCATCAAAGGCTTACAAAACTGACTACAGCCCTTTGCAGATAATACTTACATCCCCCAACTCTTAGACTCTCAGGCCCTTCATGCTCAGGCATCCAAACCTCCCAATGGCATGCATTGGAGCCACAAAGGCAAGGCAGCAAGGCGCAGAGAAACCCCCTTCCCTGCAGAGCACATCTGCGTTGGCTGAGGATGGGGACGGGGTGAGGGGCAGTGACATGATGCCTCCTGGCTTGCTTCGGTTGGATTCAGGTGGCATTTACTGACCATCTGCTGTGTGCCGAACACAAAGCTGAGACTTTCAGGGGGAGAGAGACATGAAATGATAAGGTTCTTATGATAAGCCCTCCAAGAGCTTCCCATTTCTGTGCTTGGTGCCTTGTAAGTTAGGAACGGAGTGTAGAGTGCAAGCCAAGTAGGGCTCAGAGAAGTTAGAAGTGGACAGTGGAGTCCAGAGGCCGCCAAGTGACAACCACACTATCATGTGGCCTGTGGAATGCAGGGGCAGGTGGCTCAGGCTGCCTGAGCAGGCCCTGAAGATAGCACCGTACTGCATCATGTGTCCACCGTGCCTCGCTTTGATCTGGCTGATCCGTACAAAGCATCAGTGAGCCTCTACGTGGACGGAAGCAGCTTCGAAGAAAGGGGCAGCGAGAGGTCTTCGCACCAGGTTGGCACACTCGGAACTTGCACTCTGGCCTACTGGGAGGAGGAGACCTTGATTTAGACTGGGCCTCTGGGAGAAGGGTGGAGATCACGGCCAAGGGAAGAGGCTGTGCTAAGTCAGAAGTCCACACGCCTGGGCTGTCTGGGGGTGCCATTGCATAAGCTTCCAGTACTTGGTTTCAGCTCAGGCCCTGGTCTCAAGGTCGTGAGATCAAGTCCTTTGTCAGGATCTGCACGCCACTCAGGGTCTGCTTAAGGCTCTCTCTGCCCCCCATCCAAATGCAATAAGTAAGTGAAATCGTAAGCATAAATAAATAAATAAATAAATAAATAAATAAATAAATAAATAAATAAGTAAGTAAGTAAGTAAGTAAGTACATGCCCCTGGAAACACACTCCTCTTTTATTCTGGGTCATTACTACCTCCAGTAGTGAGGAGTGCCCCTGGCGCATGCCCTCTGCTGTGACATGGTGATGCTGATGGTCCCGAGGTGGTGGACACAGCAATGTGCCTGTGTTCCTGTGTCCCACTTGCTAAGGTGAACAGGAGACATGCATCCGAAGGGCTGTCAGGCTGTCGGGGCAAACAGCTAGAATAAAGCATTCAGTGTTTTCACCTGCAAATTCCTTTATGTGAAACCACCCGTTCCCCCCTCTGGGCAGGTTAAATAAGCCATTGTGCCCGGCAGGCACTGTGAGCACTCTCTGGAAAGCAAATGCCCAGCACGGGGCCATGACCACGTGGATCCTCCCCTGGGGTTTGCTAGTGCGGTCCTGAAGCCCAGGAGCAGCCCTGCACCCCCGAATCCCAGCTGCAGCGCATTCCCCACACCTCCCCAGAGAACCCAGAGCCCCGGGCTGCCCACCAGCAGAGAGACTAACCCTGTCCTCGGGAGTGGCGCAGGGCAGGGGAGAGTGGCGCTCGGGACAGCAGAGAGATGATGAGATTCAGGCTTTGCCAGTCCTGGCTCCCCCACATCCTGCCACATAATGGGGAGCCCATATGCCTGGTCTGCCCTGGACAGTCCTGGTTTATGCCCACTGTCCCTGCTCACTGACTATTCGTGCACCCTTTCACTATCAAAGTCATCCCACTCGGATGATAAATGATACATTCGCCCTACGCTGTGAACTTGGGCAAGTCTGGATGCCTCCGGGGCCCCCACTTTCCTCATGTGCCAAAGGGAGGTGAAAGCCCCCTGCCCTTGACTTCTTCAGAGTTGGGGTGGGGGTTTTGACAGGATCCGTCTACCGATGCCCTGCACGAGAAGGCCACTGGGACCTCACTCATGGTTAATAGTCGGGTTTATTGCTCAGGGCAGTGATGGGGACGGACCCCAGGGGAACCGTGTCTCAGAGGGTGTGAGAAAGGGTTTACTGAGAGGGGATTTGGGGGAGGGTCTGGGGAAGCAGGGCTAACTCTGTGATTAGCCAGCATGATCTAGAAGGAGGGAAGGGTAGGCCCAAGCTGAAGCTGTTGTTGGCAAAGGGGCAGCAGGGACAGCCCAGCCAGGAGAAGGCAGCGTGGGCATCTTGGGGGCTCGGAATGGTGTTCGTGCTGGCCTGCACTCGGCTGGGGCTCCTGAGCGGTTGTGATTTGCCAACGAGGTGGTTGCGGGGCCCTGCCTGACACCGACGTCCTGTGGAATTGTTCCTGTTTGAGGCCGAGCTGTGAGGGCCGGGCTGGCCCCTGGATGGCAGGCTGCTACTCACTGCTTGGGGGGGTCCTCCCCTGGGGCTTGCTAGTGACTGCGGGGGACGTGGGGGCGGGGAGGAGAACATGCTATGGAGTGTGTTTGAAAGCAAGGGTCTGCAGCTTTTTAAAAGTTAGAGGAGCAAGGGGGCAAAGGGGCTCTCATTCATTCCACTCTGGCCTCTCCAAACTCCATGATCTGCCTTGCCTGCTTGTTATACCTGAACTCCCACCACCATTCTCTGTTCCCTTGGCCTTGACAACTTTCAGTCTCCACCAAGAACGTGGGTCTCTGGGATGGCCCCTCTCGTTGGCTGATGAGCCGGGAGGAGGGCGAAGTCTTCCTGCAGGTCCAGCGGTGGGGGTAGTGCTGAATGGTCCGGAGGCCATGGCAAGCCCCGGGATGTCAGTCCTCAGCCCCGGGCTCCAGATCCAGGTACCATGGCATAAATTCTTGCTCTTTTCACCCTCCGGTCAGGTCAGGGAGACTTTGGAAGTTTCCACTCTCTGGGGAGGAAAAGCTCCCGGAGGGGTAGTCCCTGCCCTTAACCAGGAAATAGAGTGGTCCTGGGGACAGGGAACTTGGTCTGGCCCTGACCTTCAGCATGTTGCCGCCTCCCCAGGCTTCTGTCCCTGTTCACCATGCGATTAGGTGGAGGCAGACACAATTGCACTTCTATGCCCAGTCCTTAAGCACAACTTTCAGTTGTCCTCCTGCCCATTACCCCAACTGGTCCTCACAGCAGCCCTGGGGACAGATCTGTCAACCCCACACTGTACATGTTCGTTCCAAATCCCAGACTCTGGGGTCAGAAAAACCTGGGCTTGCACTCAGCCTCTGCCAGTTCCTTGCTCTGTGACCTTGGACAAGTCACTGCCCTTCTCTGAGCCTCCGGGTCCACAAGTATGTAGTGAGGAGGATGTTTTGGGGGAGAATTAATGAATATTGCACTTCTGGCACATAGCAGGGGCTTCAACAGCATCAGCATGTCCTTCCTTTCCTCTCTGTCCTCCTCCGTCCGAAGCGGACCAGCTCTGTCCTGCTTACAAACTGGCAGTAGGTGAGTGGATTCCCTAGTAAGATGATGCACAGGAAAGCTCTTTGCAAAGGCCGCGGGCGTCTGTGGTGTGCCAGCTCTTGGGGGGCAGGTCAGCTGACAGTGAGTGGCAGGGCACTAAGGCTCCTACCACAAGGTGCCTCCCACAAGAGCAGGAGTAGGAGCAGGAGGAAGGAGGAGCATGTGTGAGAGCAGTGGTGTTGCGGGAGCAAGCAGGAGGAGCAAGCCCGTGCGGGCCAGACCAGGCGGTGAACAACGCTCCGAGCACCTGCTAAGTGTCAGGGGCTGTGTTAGTATATGAGCTCTGGGAGTTGGATTCTCCCTCCAGCCCTGA
The DNA here is from genome assembly GCA_004023965.1 of Spilogale gracilis. Lineage (NCBI taxonomy): Eukaryota > Metazoa > Chordata > Mammalia > Carnivora > Mephitidae > Spilogale > Spilogale gracilis. Next base: position 12,464 of record PITA01004102.1, on the reverse strand, counting down.
AAGAATGGCATCCCGGGGGACAGAGCTAGGATTCAAACGGGAGTGTCCTGAGCCTGTGCTCTTCGTCCTGTGCCTCCTGGTCCATGCACATGCAAGCTCCACTTGCCTGATCTCATTTCAGCCTCAAAACCTGCAAGATTGGTGTGTTGTCCCCATTTTACAGATGAGGAAACAGGCTCAGAGAAGTGGAGGAATGTGCTCACCCTCTCAGAGAAGAACTGAATGGAGGACAGGAGGTAGAGCTATGGAAGCCTTCCATTCCTGGCAGGAATTAGTAGCTCCAGGTCATTCCAGCCCCACCCAGGACAGGAGAAAGACAGTAATACATCAGGAAGCAAGGTTCCATTGAGCACCTACCTGCTTATTCCTTTCCCTATGCTAGTGCTGCAGGCAGACATGCCCCTGCTCCCATACCGTCCATGACTCCCTATTGCCCATAGCACAAGGGCAGATTCCTCAGCCTAGTGTTTGAGGCCTTTTGTGATCTGCCCTGACTGCCCTTAACGGCTGATCTGTTCACCACTTCCCAGTGCAGCAGCCATGGAAACCCGATCTTCACATCATGTTGCCTGTGCTTAGACACTCGCTTCTGCCTGATGCCCTCCGTCCCCTTCTCTATCATCCCTCAAGGGCTGGCTCAAATTCCAGCCACTACCAAGGCAGGAGCTTGCCCTCTCTCCCCTCCCAGGACAGAATCTGTCCCGACCCCACCCTCTCCTTGGCGTCCTTCCCAAATGGGGCGCCCTGCTCTGGTCCCAGCCCTCCTTATGTGATGAACTGTGTGTGTACCAGTCACCTCACCTAGACTGGGAGGTTCTTTGAGGACAGGGGCCTCTTCGTAGCCAAATGTCTATCCCCCGGACTTAGCAAAAGCAAGGGGCAGGAGAGTTGTCGCAACAGAATGGAATGTACCCAAATTGAACTGAACCAGGGGCCCGCTCCAAAGGCTCACTGGCCCAGGGATGAGGCGCCCTGGCTTGGGCGTCAGCAATCTGAGTTCGAGACTAGGTTTCCCTGTGGCAAGCTCTGTGACTTTGGCCAAGAGCCCTACCCTCTCTGGTCCTCAGTTTCCTTACCAGGAAAATGAGGCTAATAAGATCTACCTAACGGCACGTTGTGAAGATTAGGAGAGACGGTGCTTGCGGAGTGCTCCGTGGGTCTGGTGATTGCAAGCCCTCGGTAAGTGGTGGTTTTCATTATCATCACTGCCCGCAGAGATGAGGGGAATGTGTACGAGCCCTGGACATCAGCAGCCCGCGTGCACTTGGGGTTGCTAGCCAACCCTTGGATTATCAGCACTTCCCCACTGTGGATCAGTGGGCCAGGCTCACGGCATCAGATTTTCCTGGGAAGTTTTACAAGTCCAGTGTCCTTGAACCACCTCCAGAGAGATCTGGGATGGTCTGAATTTTGAATAAACAAACCAGATGATTCTAAAGTACACAAGGACTTAGTCTTTTGTTTTTAAGTGGGTTAAGAACTGGAATAGTTGGAAGGTGACCCAAAGAAGGTGGGGGTTGCAAGCCACGATATAAACAAGAGAATGAAGGGACAAAGGTATCTCATGGTATAGGCAAAGCCCCACAGAAGAGGAAGAAGAGGTTTCTAGAACACAGAGGAGACTAGAAGGCTGAGGGGATGGGGATGAAGTCAGAGAGGGAGGCTGGAGCCTGATCATGGAGTTCCTGGAATTCCTGTGTGGGGTTCAGATTTGATCTGATAGGCAAGTGGGATCCATGGATGGTTCTTGAGCAGAGGAGTGACATGAAGAAAGAATGTTGAGAGCATATTCCGGTTAAGAGATGCAAAAGAAAAAAGAGGGGAACATCATTAATGGTGGCAAGAAGGCTGGCATGTGGACTGTGGCAGGAATTCAGTTTCCAACCTGGCTTTTGAAAGGCTTTTTTCCCCCGTATGGAATGATAGTGCTGTCAGAACAGGACTGAAGCCTTGTGGAGCCAGTGTCCCAGATTCCTCCCCGCTGGGCAGAACACCCTGCCGTGATGGAGACTGGGTCTTCCGTGCAAGACACCAGGACTCTGGCCAGGTGGTGCCCAGTCCAGAGATCATTTAGCGGGAGGGCAAGGGAGCACCAGAGAGACCCAGAGAGTGCCTGGGTTAGATAACAGGCAGGTGATTTTCCACAGGGTGAATGTTCCCAAGTCACCTGCCCATCCCCAACATTGAACCTGACAAGTGCAGACCTGGGGTGGCGGGCAGGTGGGCAACGGCAGGCTTGGGATGCCTCATCATCCAGCCTGGGGGCAGAGAAGGGGAGGGGGAGACATCACTCCTCCTTCATTTATTCTGGCTAGAGACACTCATCAAGCACCCACTGATGCCATCTCGTGTTCCAGGCACCCGGGATAGAGAGATGCATCCGACCCGTGCCTGTCTGGGGGGGCCCACTCCAGTGTGGCAGAATGAACAGTGATAAGTCAGTGTGGTCACTGCTGGGCAGAGGGAAGGACAATGGGGGGGGGGGGTTCTGGCCCTGCCAGGGGAGTCAGCAGGAGCTTCTCAGAGAGGTGACTCGAACCAAACTGTGTCCTGAAGCATTCACCAGGGAAGAGAGGGGAGAGAGACCTGCTTGAGCGAAGGCTGGGAGCCCCGAGTTACCCCACCATGGTCCAGGATTGACCCAGGGGCAGATGTGAGTGGAACTTAGGTGTGGAAGGCTGCAGAGGGCAGGAGCGATGTCCTGAGGACATGGGAAAGCCTTGGCCGTGGGACTGACAGGGACACACTACAGTGTCCATAGAAGGAGGATTTGTAACACTTGGAGCCACCCAAAGAGTGGGCAGTCACGGCTGACACAGAGGGTACAATTCTTAACAGAGAGCTAAAAATCACAGAGGAAAAGAAAGAGTTCGCCCACAGGAAAGATATGTGACCCCATAAAGGAAACAAATGAAAAAACATGGTCAGTTTCAGGAATGATCCAAGGAATGCAAGTTAAAACAACCAGAAGCCATATTTTGCCCATAACATTGGCCACATTTCGTAAAGATGATGACAGCAGGTGCTATTGGCAGAATGTGGAGGGACAGAGCTCCTTCTCACGCTGCTGGCGGGGATGGAAAGGACACCGGTGTGCGGGGGGGCCACCTGGCAGCCCGTGGGGCTGTCCTCCAACTCTGCAAGCCCACGTGCAGGAGCGTATGCTGAGGAACGAAGCCAGTGTGCCAAGACAGGCTTGCAGAAGGTGGTTTGCTGTGGCCTTGTTAATGGCGGTTCTAATGTGGAAAGAATCTCAACATCCAGCAAGAAGACACTCCCTAAAGACTCAGCCACAGCTACGCAGGGGAACGGTCTCGGGTGTGGACACAGTGACCCCTCTGATGGGATAAAAATCTCCTTTCACCTGCCCTCACAGCACCACACACCTCTGCCTCGGAATATATGCGGTCCTATCATTTCACACTTACTCGAGGATCTTTTTGGTGACTTTCTGCATTCGTCATTAGACCCTGGACTCCCTGAAGGGCAGGACGTGTCTATCACATTTCTTATTGCGTCCCCCGTGCCCCAGTTCTTACAACACAACAGGCCCTCAATAAAGAGCTGGCTAATCAATGATGGTGTCTTTTTTTATTGTCGTAACATACACGCAACATCAAACTTGCTATCCTAACGCCTTCTGAGTGTCCGACTAGTGCCAGAAAGCTCATTTGCACTGTTGTGCGGCACCCCCCACCCCTCTCCCTCTTCATCATCTCCAGCTGAAACTCTGCACCCATTAAACACGAACTCCCCAAGCCTCCGGCGACCACCACTCTCCTTTCTTTTCTTCTTTTATACAATCTCCCCTTCCCCTCCCCATGCATCTGAGTCTATGTTTATTGATGTGGAAAGATGTTCATGATATAAAATTAATAAAAAGAGGAATTATAAAATAAAATGCAGCAAACACTGTCAATTCTGCTCCCTCCTGATTTTGTTTGGAAGAATCTCGTGCCCATTCCCAGAGGATGAATTATGATTGATTCAAAGCCAGTCATGACAATCTTATTCTCTACTGTCTGGTTGGCTGATGAAACGTGAAAAGAAATTAGTTGGGGTCCCTTCTGAGCACGTTTTTGCTTTCCAGATGAAAACACAGAAGTGACTAGCTTTGCTGGTCTTGAGTACAGTTGCAGTGGCTGGTGCTGCTGCAGCTCTCTTAGCACCATGAGGGAAAAGCTGAGAGAATCAGAGATCTTGGACATACAAACTGGTGAACCCAAGTCAGCCACCACTGACTGGTCTTCCAGTGAGATAATTCATGTGAGATTTGTTCAAGCCACTGTATTTGCAGTTGAACTGACTCCCAACAGATATAGAATATGATTCCCCTATCTATGTGTATCCATGAATAGAAAAAAATAGATTATCTGTGGATGACAGGATTCTTCTTTATGAAATATTTATAATGAACATGTAAATAATGATCAGGAAATAACATTTTTACATTCAGAAAGTAAACAATGATGCTAGTTCTATTTAAAAAAATAAAATGTTGGGCTTCCAGGAAGTAGGTCACTCTCTTTTGATCAGAGAATTTGAGGGAAGCCAATGACCGCCTGTGGGCATGCTGGAAAACAGATTTCAGCACGGAGTGAGGGCCCTGAACTTGACCTGTAAAGGTCGCATCTGAAGCAGTGTGTTCTTCCAACCTTATGAGCGAGGCAGGGCAGACATCACGGTCCCTGGGAAACATGAAAACCTGAGGCTCTATAAGGAGAAAAAAAGCGAGTAAGGTCCCCAGTGTGGCTGTGAGGGGCTGGGAATCACCCTCCTGCCCTTGCCCACTCCCAGCCAGCCCTTCCAGCACTCCCAAAGGCCTCAACTCTCCCTCTGGGCTTTGAGGCCAGACCCCGTGTCCCCTTGTTCTCAGCCTAAGCATGTCCCCCGGCTCCCACAGGACATGTTCCTTCTCACCCAGAACTTTGGCCACCAGGCCTTCTCCCCTGGTGGGTCTGCCCAGCAGGTTCTCAGCCAGGGCCTGGCGGATGACAGGGTGAGTGGGAGGAAGGGCGGCCCCGGGAATGGGGAGCAGCTGTGGGGCCTGAGGCTGGAGACAGGCAGCACCTGTACTGGGGGTAAACACAGAGGCACACCCTGGGGCACTGCTGCCTTCCCGAAACACACCTGGATGATCTCTGTGAAAGTGACCCTGGGGAGAAGCCGAAGAAAGACTAAGAACATGCAGGAAGAGAGTGAAAAGGAAACATACACCAAGGGACCTGTGTCGCTTCTCTACTTGGCAACTGTCCCTCACGTCACTGCTATGCTGTGTGGGGACATGGCTGTCCTGAGGAGAGCCAGTGTTCTCTGTGCCCCGCAGGGCTATTCCTGCCCTTGCACACATGTCCCCTCGTGCCATCTTCAGCCCCAGGGCGGCGAGCAGTGCCGTCAGAGATAGAGCAAAAAAAGCCTCCCTGTAGGAGAGCAGGGCACAGAGACGCACACTGGGGTTGGGGGGTGGTAAGGGTCACCTAAGGACAGCAGGGGTCTTTTTCTGGGGTGGTGGTGGTGGAGGCTGGAATGTCAGGGTGACCTGTGTCTGGGTGGGCTCCTACGACGACTCTGGGTGTTAGCTTTGACCCTCTCCACCTTTCTCCTTTAGAATGCGGTCAAACAGTCTGAACAGTCTTCTGTCCCCAGTGACTCCCACTCTCCTCTCTCTTTCCCTTCCTGACTCCTCCACTTCCTTCCTCTTCCTCTTCCACTTTCTCTTTCCACTTCCTTCACCTTCTCGGGGATGATGCTCGGACCATCTACCCAGGCCTCTGTTTTCCCAATCAAAATACCAGGATGCTGGTCCATCCTGCCCCAACTCTTCCCACCTTTGATCTTCCCTGCATGAAGACCATCCAACCCCATCCCTTATTCCCTGTGGGACCCTCCCCAAGCTGCTTCTTCACCCCTGCGAAGCATGGCCTGGTGAGGGTGGGGAGGGTCACGGTGGTTCTGCAGTGCGGACTTCAGGGCTTCGCGCCGCCCAGGCTCAGATGGCTGGCTGCCTGCCCTGCATCATTAACGCCCCGGCCAGGAGGTGATGGAAATATTTCGGCCTGGGGGTGAAGGCCAGTGGCTGGGAGCTTCCCATAGCACATTCCTCCTGGTCCCCACCCCCACCTGCCTGGGCTGCTGGGGCTCCTGGGGATTCTTTCCTTGTACCCTAGATACCATGGCACTTGATGTGGATTGGGTGCAGGCACTTGGGGTATTTGGGGTCAAACTGATAATACAGTGGGTATTTGTATGGAGGGCTGGGGCTGCCCACCAACCATTCACTGCTCCTCCATGCAAGCCCCCTGTGATGAACCCCTCTCCTTTGCTTGTGCTAAGAGGACATAAAGCATTTGCAGAACTGTCATCTCATTTGGTCTCACATCTCCTTGGACAGATTGGAATTACTGTCGCCATTTTACTAAAGGGTACACTGAGGCTTGGAGAGGGGCAGTGACTCGCTCAGAGTCACACCACGGGTTTAGTGACAGAGCTGGGATTAGGAACGTGTTCTGGATCCCAGCCTAGGGTCCTGTTCCATCTGCCTCCCAGGCCTGTCTGGGAGTGCCTGGAGGAGGCGACTCTGAGGTGGGTCTCAAACGATATGTATATTTTCTTATCAGTGAAGAAACCGATGCACTCTGGCCCTTCACTGGTCTCCACTTAGAGGCCAGGAAGGGCACCTGAGAGGGGAACAGCATGTGCGAAGGCACAGGCTGGCCTGGTGGCTACAGGATGGCATTGAGAAGCCTGGATGACTCCAAGCACTGCTGTTTTCAGGGAGCAAATCTGTGGTTCCCACACTTTGGGGAGCCTCAGAATCTCCTGGGGTGCTTATGAAATGCAGATTCTTGGCCCAGTCCCTGGAGATTTCAGGTCCTCAGAGGTATCTGCCCTTACCACAGCCCAGTTGCCTGTTCTGACACAGGTGGTCCCTGGGCCCCTCTTGAGGAGACACAGCAGGACTGGGGACGGAGGACAGAGCCGTGTGCAGGGGTGAGGGTGGGGCAGAGGTGTGGAGGGAGCCCCGGGGGGCAGTGGCAGGGTCTACACCCTCTTGGATACCCCCATCTGTAAGTGCAGCTCTCCCACCCCTTCCCTGCAGATACAGTTCCCTTTCCCTTCCCACTTTTCTCCCGAGCTCTTATCACCACCTCGCAAACTGCACACTTGACCTCTTCTGGTCAATTACATTCTGCAAGGGTGAGGTGTACGTGAAGGCAAAACTTGTCCCTCCGGTGCGCTGGTGTGACCCCCATCTAGTGCAGTACCTGGGACAGGTGTGGTGAGAGTGGGGTCTTCTGTCTGCTCTGTTTGTATTTATTTCTCCTGTGGAAGAGATCTCAGTGTGCTTGGAGGCTGGCAGGAAATGGGGACAGCAAGCCTCAGGCTGGGGGAAAGCTGGCGTCCGTGTCCTCCGTGACAGGGCAGCTGAGGGACACCCCCGGGAAGAGAGGAACGCGTGGAGGCTTGTGGAGTATGATGGGTCTGGCGTAGCCCCTGAGCAGGGGCTTCGGGAACAAGTGGAAGCCCCACTGAGGCCAGCCCTCTGGTCAGGAACCTCTTCTGTTCAGAACATCCCAGGACAGCCCCTCCCCACCCACCCTCTCTCGCACAGGAAGGAGTCCTCAAGAGACATTAAAAGCCAGCCTCCTGTCTCAGTGTCCCCAGCGGGGCCATGCACTGCTCCCTGACACCTCATTATAGCTGGACCACACATCCGAGTTGACTCTCCAGGAAGCCTGCCTCGATCCAGGGCCCATCTACTGAGCTCCCACAGCACCTAGCCTGTCCTTTCCTTGCAGGACTGTCTCCTTCGGCTTTTTCATCAGTAAGGGCTGTGCTCTTACCTCTCTGGGCTCGCCAAAGACAGGGGCAGGGTCTGATTTGTCTCAGGCACTGAAGCAGGCCACCAGCGATGGGCGTGGTTGGGCTCTGCCTACCTGGGAGGGCAGGCCCTGGCTTCTCACACTGTGCACTGAGCGGCCCCTGCTGGCCAAGATGGGCACAGCCACTGCTCCTGAGGGAGCTTGTTCCCTGGGCTGTCCCTTCCCTCCCTAGCACCTCTGTTTCTCCCTTCCTGAAACCCATCACTGTGCCTGCCCTCGAAATGCTGTCCTTTACCAGCAACTTCCTTGCCCTAGAATGCCCGTCTGAATGTTCTTTCCCCTTCTTGCTCTACCTCGAGTCCTCTTTGCCCCTGGGGCCGCTGCTTCCTCCTTTTCCTCTCCCACAGCCTGGAGTAGGGTGGGATCCTCCTGGCTCCTCACGGCCTCTTCCAGAACACTGTCCTTCTGTTCTCCATACATGTCAGCCTTGATGCCCCTGTCATCCGGTGGCAGCCCTGTGTACTGAAGGCTTAGCTCACGGTTACCTGCTCTTGCTGGGACAATTCCAGCCGTAACCTTCTGGGGGCCCCTCCCCTGCAAGACCTTGCCACCACTCCGTCTGTTGGGCAAGGCCAAGAACTTTGTCTCTACCTGCAGTTGCATCTCCTCCAGAACCTCAGAGTTAGACGCCCCATTTTAGAAAAGATTTTATTTATTTTATTAGACAGAGAGAGAGAGCACAAGCAGTGGAAGCCTGAGAGAGACTTGATCCCATGACCCTGGGATCATAACCTGAGCCAAAGGCAGAGGTTTAACCCACTGAGCCACCCAGGTACCCCATGGACACCCCACTTCCTGGTCACCACTTCCCCTTTTTCTAGCTCATTCCCAACTCCCACTTTTCTCCACACCTCCCACACTTACCATCCGCTGATGCTGCCAACCTGTCCCCTCTGGTCCCCTCCCCTCCTTACCTGTCTCCCTGGCTGAAACTTCCCAGCCCAGCTGTACACCCAGCCCTTGCTCACCCGCTCCATGGCCTCACGCTGCTATGTGTTGTACTCAGTGGCGGGAAACCCGGCCCTGCTTGCCCGCAGCCGCCCGCCGGCTCTGCTCCCACACCCAGTTGGCCAACACAGCAGGAAGGACACCAGCACGCTTTGTGGCTTCACTTCATGACCAACCCCTGACCTCCAGGGGGATCTTTCTAGCCCTTCAGTCATCTCCACTTATTTTATTTCATATATTATATTTTTAAAGTTGAGGAAACAGAAGCAGGAGGAGATTGAGGGGCCTGTCCCAGAGCCCATGGCCCTAGCCCCTGGGAGATGTTGCCTTGTCCCACAGTGACTACCTCATGCCTTCTCTCCTCTCTAACCCTCCTACCCCATCCTTCCTTCCAGCTGATGCCTCGCTTCCTACTTCAGTGAGAATCCAGAGGCAAGAGGAACCTCCGGCTTCCGTTCCATATTGACCTGACTACCTGCATCCGTGCCCCCTCTGCCTCAGGCCCCTCACCTGTTATGAGGAGAGTGTCAGCGCCCTGTCTTAAGGACAAACCCTCCACTTGGGCACCAGAAAACACCCCTTCTCACCTCCTGAAGAAATGCTCCTGCCCCTGTGCTTTGCCAGCTTGTTCCTCATATGTATCATAGCCATCTTCTAGTACCTTCCACTTAGGGAAAAAACCCTTTCTTGGTCTCCTATTCCTTTTGGCCATAGGTCATTTTTCTGCTCCCCTTATAGAAGAGTTCCTTAAAAAAGCTATTTGTACTTGCTGGCCATCTTAGTTCCTTTTCCTGCATTCCTTCCAGAACACTCTTCATCAGGCCATTCTGTGTTGCTAAATCTCTGCGTTGCTAGATCTAGTCACCAGATACCATAATCGGATCTACGGAATCAATATTCTGTCTTCACCTGCATGACCTGTGGGTTGCTTTTGACCCAGCCGGTCACTTCCTCCTCCTGGACACTCTGCCTTGGTGACATCTGCAAGTCGGTGGCTTTGAACATCGTCAGTACGCTGGGGACTCCCAGTCCAGTGCCTCCCTGAATTCAGATCACTCATCCCACTGCTGACGTGGCATCTGGAGCTTCCGGTGAATGGCTGCAACAGTGGCGACAGCTTACTCTCTGGAATAAAATACCGGAAAGTCTAAAGTCAATTAACAAGTGGAAGAAATAGATCTGCAACATTTCTGACAGATGACAGGCTACTCTTGCTACTGCATATGAAAACTGGTTGTAAATCATCAAACAAAAGACCCACAGGCAAATGGAAAAGATGAACAAAAGGCATGAAGATACAGTTCAAAGACTAGCACATGTGGACAATTTTTAAGCACATGACAGCTCAAAATGTTTGACGATTAGTGGTGTGCGTGTGGCTGCGAGTGGAATTCACATATATTCTCGACTTCCTCTTTCTGGACACTGGCGTGCTGACACACCCCCACCCCAGAACCGAGGTGTGACCACACGACTTGCTTGGGAGGTTGAAAATGAGTGGAAGGGGCATGTGGGCTCCCTTCCAGGTGGGAGCTGTGCCTGATGCATCACCATCCCTTTCCTTCTGCCTCGGGGTCCAGCAACGTTCTCCCTGATGGTTGGTCCGTGCTCTGGTTCTGGGGTGAGGCAGCCACATGAGGAGCGAAGCCTGCAGCAAAGAAACCTTTGTCACGTGCAGCCCCTGAGACTTTCCGGTTGTGCACAAAAGCTAACCTATCCTGCCCAATTTCCCAGGACTTCTTGGAGAGACTGTATCAACATGAGATATTCACATGACTCTCATGTAGAGACATTGTTGCTAGGAATTTATGAAACAGAAACACTCACACGTGTGCCAAGAGGCATGGGTGAGGAAAGGCATTACAGATTTGTTTGTAATAGCAAAAGACGGAAAACAACCTAACATCCATCATAAGAGAAGAATAATCTGCAACAGGAAAACCAATGAGGCAGGCAGAGATGCAACTGTGATGTCTTAATCCCAAGATAAGATGTTAGAGCTCCTGGGATCTAAAAAGCTTAAGATGCCCCTCCCCACCCCACCAATATAAAAAAAAAAAGTTAAAAGTAAATCAGGAAATAAATGTTTAAGATTCCATTTTAAATTTTTATAAAAATGGAATATCCCTGAAGAGATAATAAATGGGGATATCAGTTTTCTAAGCCTGCTGTAACAAAGTGCCGTAAATACGGGGGCTTAGAACCACAGACACGTGTCCCACAGTTCTGGAGGTCAGGAGTCCAAACGCAGGTGTGGGCCAGGCCATGCTTCCTCTGCAAGTCTCTAGGGGAGACCCCTCTCCAACCCCTCACCTTCCTCCCCACTCTTGCTTCTGGTGGCTCCCGACCTTGCTGGGTTGATGGCAGGGTCCGTCCCAGGTCTGCCTCCCTCTACACAGGGCATCCTTCCCTGTGCTCCTCTGTGTGTCAAATGTCCCTCTCCTTTCTCTCATGACACCAGTTTTTGGGTTTAGGGCCCACCCTGCTCCCAGGATGATCTCCCCATGAGATCCTTAGCTTAATTACATTACAGAGACCTTATTTCCAAATCAGGTCACAGTCACACGTACCAGGGGTTAAGACTGGACATATCTTTGGCGGAGGAATGCTCTGTCACCCACTACAGTGGGTAACAGTAATCAACCCTGGGAAGGTAGGAGGTCAGGACTGGGAGGGAGATGAACTTTTCACTGTCTATCCTCTTAAACTATTCACAGTTAAAATAACATTTTCCTGCATGTTGGGGACCGTACGTGATCCACCCCTCCCGCCATGCCCAAGCCACCAATGAATGTGAATGATAGCCCTCCGGGCTTTCCCCCGCCTAGAACCCAGAAAGCCACATACCTGTGGGCCAGGGCAATATGTTCTTCGTGTGCTTATCCAAGACATATAGTTGCATTTAATCCTCCTCCCGGTAATCATATCTCTGTATCTCTTATCTGTATTCCTTGATCCCTCTGCCTCAATGGTCTCAGCTTCGTGAGTTTAAGCAATCACTCTGTTCCCTGCAGTAACAATACTAATCCTGTCTCTAGGGCGGGTGCAAAAGCAGTTAAAGATTTAACTGCGCCACCCAACTTCCTCACTTGGGAATAATAAAAGACTGGGACCCTTGACAGTCAAGAGAGACAAAGAGAGAGAGAAACAGAGACAGACAGAAACAGACACAGAGAGAGGCAAAGGCAGAGAGCCTGTGAAGCAAGAAGCAGAGAGAGCAAGAGAGACAGAGAAGCAGAGAGTAAGAGAGACAGAAGCAGAGAGAGCAAGATAGAATCAACTGTTTGCCTAAAGCTAGATTTGTTAGGGCCTGCTTAGCCTCAAGGCCAGCAGAACAGGCTCTGAAACTCCCTGGCGACTTAGGCCTCTACAGATCTAAGACCCCCTGGTGATTGATGCCTTTACAAGGCCTGTGTTTACCAAAGGAAGGCAGTTAAGTCAAAAAAAAAACCATCTGTGTATCTTGCTTCCTTGCACCAAATGTGTGGGCAATTCAGGAACTGGGGAGGGGGCTAACGATGTTATCTCACCCTGGTGGGAAAATTACTGTGTGACTCTTGCTTGCTGTTTAAAACGTATATAAACCCCTAGACCCTTGCATTCGGGGTCCTTGCTGAAACCCGCTGTGCCGGG